>JBCAUA010481197.1:0-32671 GCA_038406235.1 Peronia verruculata | reverse complement strand
AAGCAGAAAAAATCCCCAGTTCAAGCATTCAAAAAATCACTCCCGGGACCTGCACCCCCCCCCCCCCCCCTTAACTGAAGAGAATAAGGGCATGAAAGTTGATAGATATTCTTGTAACTTATCAAAGAGCGGTTCAAATAGCAGCTTTATTTAAAGTATTATTTGTGTAGTATTGTGAAACTTGTGTGTATGAATAATTAATTTCTAGGTTGGTAGTACAATTCATCATGATGTGGCAATTTTTTTTTTCCGAGTACATTACTATACCACTCACACACCTGCTAAAAATGATTATCTCATCATTCATCACTTCATAAATTTTAAATGACTGGACCTCTCAGGGGAATTATATTTAAAATGCTGATTAGAACGTTTTGCCAGTGAAGTGAGAATATCAGCTCTCACTGGTGGGACTCATTTTGTATTTTCCTTGTCATTCGCCATGCAGGAAGTTGTAATAGCAAGTGCTGTGCGGACTCCCATTGGGTCCTTCCTGGGTTCCTTATCTGCTGTACCAGGCACAAAATTAGGGTCTGTTGCCATTAGTGCTGCAGTGAAGAAAGCAGGTCAGTGAATTCAGATGTGTGTTTTCACCTAATTGTAAATATTGCTGTCTCAGGCTTTGCACCGGTGACTTGTTCTAATCCAAATGAAAAATTGAGTTCTCACTGCTCCCTTTCAGATCTTGAATGCTCAAGTCTCTACTTTGTCATTGTTTATCCTATTTATGTACAAATGTGATTGTCCCAGAGGAAGAACTTTGAACAATTGACAAGCATGCCAAATACCACCCAATAAAATACCCATATGGTTTTTTAAAACAGTAAATCATTTTCATGATGCAGAATGCAAATAAAGATTTAAGCCATAAATCTAAAGTTTGATAAATGTATACTGGTACCTGAAAATATTTTGCTGAATTATGCATGGTGAGATCGTTGCACAAAATGAGTTTATGGTGTCATCATTGTGTTATACATTTAGTTTTCATTTGAAAAGAAAAAGACAGAGACAAAGGGCACACGAGAACTAAAATTCAGTTGACAATCCAACAAATATCTGTGACAAAGTCAGGGACTGAAGTGGTACAAAAAGAAAAAATACAGACAAAATGGATGTTGTAGTTATAGCCTACTGGAACAGGTCAGTCAGATTGAAGTGCAATGTGTTTCATTTTTTTTTTTTGACTTGCAGACGAACTTTGTTCATATGTCTAAAAATGGCCTAGGCACAGATTTTTAAACTCTTTTTTTTTTTTTTTTTTAATAAAATGTTACTTTTGATAACAGATTTGAAATCAGTCACCAAAGATTAGGTACAGATGCGAAGATTTTGGGCTTTATTGCCTACAATGTTGTTCTTTATTATTTTTTCTAATTCAGTTGTGCCTGATACAGTGTCTCCAATCTCTCCCTCTCCCTGGCACACATGCATTTCATTGCTTCATTAATGGACATGAAAAAAGGCCTACCCAACAAGCTAGGCTAATTTTCATGCCAGGTCTAGATCTATTAAAATGATGAGTTTTCCAGTCGAAACAGAGGACGCTATCTTACAGGATATTCAGATTTGACCAACAACCACATGCACATATACATAAATGCTGCTGGAAGGTGGCAATCCAATGTATTCACTATGTTTACATTTTTCCTCTCACAGTAGCCTTCCTCTTGGTGGCTGCTAATCGGACAGACCAATGTTTAGCCAAAGGCTAAGACCCCATGCATAAAGCAATGAGATGCTCTGTGAGCTGCATGAAAATATTACTGCAATGGCCATAAAAGGAGCAACCACAGCTAGTTGTAAATGACGGAAAATATTTGAATATTTATATTCTATCATCACTCACTACTCAAACCCTGCCTCATGATCTCCTGACCATTCAACAGGTGGGATATTCACCCCACGAAATGTTGTGCCCCTTACAGTAGTCAGAAATGGTGTAGCAAGAATATCCCAGATATGGGTGTCTTTTATATTTCTTTCTTTATTCTTTTCTTTTTTTTCTTCTTTTTCTCTCTGACAATTTTCAGTTTGAAAGTTTTCATGGTTGATAAAATTATTCCATTTAAAACTTTAAAATTCCTTATAGCTTCCTAATATTGTTTCATATTGTATCCAGTAGTGAGTGATTGTTCTTTTCACAAATTTATGGCTTAAAATATGTCTTTTTGGGTTCATTGACAATAGAATATTTTGAAGAGATAGTTTTATTGGATAGACTTTGGCAAGGATTTTAGACTTTAAAAACAGATGTTAAGTGAAGGATCCCAGAGATCAAAGTTTTGCTTTGTCAGCTCTGCCTTAGTGTGACTGAGAGAGAAAGGTTGTGAAAGTGCTTATAAGCATTTGGATATACATGTATATGCATATCATTGTCTTGCTTAGGATAAGACATTATGTGATGGAGTATTCCCTGAAGGCATTCCTATAACAGGATGAGTGCTTTTTATTTCTGAAAAAAAAATAAAAAATTGTGACATCTTCTCGGAACTCACTCAAAAGAATACCCCTTCTTGTAGTCATCCGGACTACTCTATCAAGAAGAATCACACAGAGTAAATAACAACAAGCTACCATCACTTGAAGTGGCCACACCATGAGCTAAAGCTGAGCTAGGTGCTATCTTTTAGGTTGAAAAATCCCAGCTTGTGCTGTGGCCACACTGCTCACAGCTGAACTATTGCTTGATCACAGTCAGCTGGCAGCCCAAAGCTAGACTTGTGGCCTCAACGCAAAGCTGGCAAGTGTATATGGAAGAGAGCTATACAACTGCGTAAACTGTCTACTGCATGCATATTGTAGGGAAGGATGAATCTGTGTTGAAATGTGAAGCCATAAGAACTGAGCATCACTTTCAATTTATTTTCAGGCATCGCACCAGAAGCAGTCAATGAAGTTTATATGGGCAATGTGTTACAGGGAGGACAAGGGCAAGCACCAAGCAGACAGGCTACCTTAGGGGCAGGTAGGTGTACTTTGTCACAAATGTATGAATATGTGAAAACGTTTGCCCTCATTAACCTGATTCGTAATTAAATTATCACAGCATCAACATCGTTCACAGTATTGATGGTAACAATGTGTATACATAAGTAGTTCTCTAGCATTTGTGTTCATTACTAATATAATGGTTTGGAGAAAAAAAAAAAGATTGATAATTTACGTATTGATGTTTTGTTTGCTTTTTTCTTACTCAAGGTCTGCCTATCACAACTCCAACCACTACCATTAATAAGGTTTGTGCCTCAGGAATGAAATCCATCATGCTGGCAGCTCAAAGTCTCATGTGTGGACATCAGGTAAGGAGAAATCCATCCCTCTGAAACCTAGGTCTGGGTGTACATCCCTGTTCCTAAGTTAAGATTTTCAGAATGGAGGGAAGAGGTGGCAAAAATAAAAAGTATTCAAAGTGGTAGTGCAATTTCACTGACAATTTATGCTGCATGCTGTAAATTAATAAACTTCTTCTAGCCAAAAACTTGTTAGTGGTGTTAGTTTGGTGAAAAAATCACCGTTTGTGTGTTTATTTTGCAAAATAAGATTACATGCAGTTTTGTGTTTCTTTTGTTGGCTCCCTGTGCCATTAATGTCTATCTGCATGTGACGTCATATGTCCCACATATGCTGGGCGACTTGAAAACAGGGCTTCATATTCATTGGCAACATCAGATAGCTGACTAGCAAAGCTCTATCAGTTTGAGCTGCAAAAATTCAAAAAGTTGCTGAAGAAAATGACTAAGGAAATGCCGACAACATGATTTGGATGAGACCAAATGATATGAAGCCTGATTGGTATGAACGTGAGTCGAAGTGACATATTTTTATTGTGAATCGATTCTCAATAAAGTTCATCCGATCTAGATCCACATACTAGATCTGCATTTATTTTTAGATCTGAATGTAGAATCTACATCTTTAGATCTTCTCTGCAGAGCAGATAACCAGAGTGGTCTTAGTGATTCCATCTCTTTAATTGTTAAAATCTCAAATTTAACCCATTGAACCCTACAGTCTGGTACATCGGGCAGATTTTCCTGTGTCAGATTCCCTACAGCCCAGGAGACTGGGCTGGCACACTTATTCCAGTCCTATGCATCTGCTATAGTTAAAAAAAAATCTAATAGGTCACTTTGGGGCAAGACACTGATGACTAAAGTGATTACAAAGTATGCACATGTGAGGCTTGTGTTTACAAAAGATGTTAAGCATGAGACAAGAAATGTGTGTTCTCGGCCAAGAAGGCCAGGGACAGCAGTTTTTCAGGCACTGGTGACCAGGGTTCAAAGGGTTAAGAAGCTATCACCTTCTTTTTCCTATGTCAGGGGGTTTACAGTATCGTAACATTTCATCCGAACCTAAAACAAAAAGAAGCGACACAACGAATCGATGTTGCTCTACCACTTTAGAGAGGAACACAGAATCTGTAGTTTTGCGTGATGGAGGTAGTGCAGAATATTTCTATTGTAATATTTGATGTGTGTTTACGAAATGTCACTTTTTGCTTTCTGTCCTTATTTCAGTCATGCTATGTTATTGACCATTTTGTGTCATACTTATTTTTTAAAAAAAGTAAATTAGTTAAGGGATGATCTGGCAAGTTCAGTTTCAATACAAAATAATTAGCATCAAAATTAATTTTCATTACTTTCTCAGCAATCATTCTTTGTTTGCCATTATTATGAAATGTATTTTGTGAAGTTCTTCCTTCAGTGTTTAAGTTTAATTAATATTAGCATTGGTAGAGTTGTGTCCAGGTGATATAAATACAAAATTGTTAAATATCCTTGTAAATTGTCTGTAAATAGATGCAACTGATAAGGCACAGTCTTGCCTTGTTTTCATCATGCTTGTTGCCTCCTTTTGCTCATCTGTCTTCTCTAACAGGAATATCGACAATGATATTTTGATAGAAGTATTTTTCTTTTTTTTTTTTGTCCACTTTGCCTTTAACTAAATGTTTGAAATTTCAGAGCATAGTGTGATGAAAGCCATCATTCAAAGTTTCAAAATACTAAATGTGCATTTAAGATGTAATAATTTGTTCTGAATACTTGTTGGGTTGGAATTTAATCTACACAAAGACTGACATATCCTATGTCTGAGGAAGAATAACTTTTTTTTACAAAATCATTCTAGGAAGTGATGGTGGCTGGAGGTATGGAGAGTATGTCAAATGTGCCATACTATCTCAGGAGAGGTACTACACCATACGGAGGAATCAAGCTGGATGTAAGTGTAACTGACCAAAAAGTTGTACGGAAATCATATTAAGACTTTGCTCCATTCTGTGTTGGAGACATTTAAAGAATATTCTTATCCCCAGGATGAATGAGTGGAAGTTGCACCAGGTGATCTCGAGTTACAACTGTTTTTAACTATTTTCCGACTTGGATATAAAAATTTATACCAAAATTTTTATTTCTTTCTGGTTAAAAAAAGGAAAAATTTTTGTTTAGTGAGAAATTTGCTACCTGAGTCAGAAAATAATTAAAAACGGGCATAGCTTGAAATTACCTGGTGTGACTTCTGACTCATTTGCCCTTGGCACAAGACATTTTAATTTGAGTTTTTTTTTTTATGGAATCATGCAAATTCAATTTTATAAATCCTTTGTATTTCCTTGAATCCTAGAAGAATTAATGTTTACACATTATTGCAGACACATCACGATGACTCCAGCAAGCAGTTAAACTTTTTGGAAAAAAAAATTTTGGCAGATTTAGGAAAGAGTAGTGCTTTTAGTTATTCTAAAATATTGTTTTTTGACAGGATGCCATTGTCTCTGATGGTTTGACAGATGCATACAACCATTGCCATATGGTAAGTTTGAGAGCTTGATGGTTTCCGACAGTAGTAGAGGCATGAGTGAAAAAGGAACTCAATTGGGTATCTGTATTGTTGACATTAGCATGCTCAATATGTTTGTCTTAAATAAATTTGATAATGAGTTACATTATGTCTGTGATTTTTCCTTTTGTGGGTTAGGAGATATCTGTATGCTGAAATGGTGTATTACTAAATTTCCATGAACCAGTTCTGAATTTTGCCACTGATGTACTGTGACCTTTGATGGAGCTGAAGTGTGGCCAGTAAAGAAGGTGTCTTTGAGGAGTTTGCAGTTAATTATTGTAAAGAAATTTATCAGTCAGATTTCTGAATGAACGTTTTGCTTATTTTGTAGCGTGCAAGCAGATTCAAATTTGATACTGCGTCTATGTTGGTTTGCATGATATAATAACAATCATTGTCATATGAGCTCAGTATACTATCTCAGTATTGTCTGCTCCCAAATCAAACAGGGCAACTGTGCAGAGAACACAGCTAAAAAATATTCCGTCAGTCGTGAGGAACAGGATGAGTATGCTATGCGAAGCTATAAGCTGAGCCAGAAAGCGGCGGCTGAGGGAGTCTTCAAAAATGAAATAGTCGAAGTTGAGGTGCCACAGAGGAAAGGTATAGAAATTGAATTTCTCTGCATGGCAGTTTTTTATTGCATGCACTTCACACAGCATAGCCCAGTCTTTGTATCCACTTTCACAGTTTTTCATTTGTTAATAATAATAATGATAAAAATAATGGAGTGTATTTGTATAGCGCCCAATCCCAATAAATAGCTCTAGGCGCTTTACAGAAAGTAAAATAAAATCCAGTAAAATTAGAACAAATGCAATTTACAAATACAGCACCATTACACATGCTCTCACACGTCCATACCCAGAAACAAATCAGTTTGCACCATGTTAAACCCATATGAACACACACACACACACACAAATTATTATTTCAGGTGAATTTTAAACTGATATTTTTTTTAAGCTAGTCTTAAATTTTACTACAGACTTAAGAGCCCTCAAAGAGGTTGGAAGAGAGTTCCAAATGATTGGAGCATAGTTGGCAAATGCTCTTTCTCCAACCTTTTTCTTTGGATTAGGTGGCATGCTTAGTAGCACTTTATCACATGATCTTAGTGACCGAGATGGTATGTACGGGTGGATAAGGTCTTGGAGATATTGCGGTGATATTTTGTTTAAGCATTTATAGCACAGCAGTGCGATCTTGTATTTAATTCTGGCTTTTACTGGTAACCATGAGTGTAGTTCAACCAACATCTAGGGGTAATGTGCTCTCGACTCGATTTTTGTAAAATGAGCCGTGCAGATTTGTTTTGAAAACGCTTTTGCAATAATCTAATCTCGGAAAAATGAATGCCGAAATGAGAATTTTAAGACAAGCCTCACTTAATAGATGTGACATTTGTACTATTCTACGCAGTTCACAATACATTTGCTTAAAGGGATGGTTTACTTGATGATCCATCGTTAACATATGATCAAAATAAACACCCAAATTTTTAGGCTTTTGTTGTTTTTGGTCACACAAATATGAGTGAAACCATCTCGGGACAGATCCTGACAAACCATAAGATGAATAGAGACGTTCAAGTAAAATTGAATGGTCGATTGTGTCAAATGCAGCACTAAGGTCTAAAAGTGCAAGTATGGATTTCTATTGTCTGCAGTACACAAGAGGTCATTGTGGATTTTCAGAAGTGCTGTCTCTGTGTTATGATGTTTTCTGTAAGCTGACTGGTAAGGATCTAATAAATTATTCATCCTTAAATGAACTTTCAGTTGAATTAGAACTACTTTCTCTAATATTTTGGACAAAAATGGATGGTTCGACACTGGTCTATAACTCTTAAGGTCTTCAATGGGTAAACCAGCCTTCTTCAGCATTGGAGTGATAATTGCCTGTTTAAAAAGATTGGGTACTGCATCTGAGATGAGTGACTCATTTACAATACTAGTTATTACACTAACGAGCTTATCAACGTATTTCACCAATAATTTAGTTGGAATTGGATCCAGTGAGCAGGACTTATGAGGGGATGACATAATGATTTCTCTAACAATACCATCATTCACTGGTTCAAAGATAGACATAGGCTCCCCTTGAGATTCATTATGAGATGGTAAAGAATGCACACAATTATTGTCCAGTTCTCTCCTGAGATTATGAATTTTTTTCTGAAAAGTAATGTCCAAAAGCTTCTGGAAGGTCACATTTTGGAATGTTCTTGGGATATACTTTGTTGGTTGTTTTACCACTTAGATTGTCAGTGATGGTGAAAAGTGCCTTGGTGGTAGAGCACTCCTGTATCTATTTGTTGTAATGGGCCTCTTTTGCTGATCTGATTAAGGTCTTGACCTTGTTGTTGACAGTTCTGTAGATGTCTTTGTGGATGGTCAGTCTGGTTGTCCTCCACTTTCTCTCTACTTGCCATTGTTCTGCCTTGGCTTTTGTGGTGTCTAGATTCATCCAAGTTGATGTAGGGTGGGATGTAACTGTTGTTTCTCTTAGAGGAGCATGGTTATTTAAGATTTAGGACAATTTGGTGTTGTAGGTGTTCACCTTGTCTGGATCCTTCTGTATTAAGTTGACAGTATCTTTGATGTGAGCTTCAAATTTTGTATCATCAATGCACAAGTTTCTGCTTAGTATGGTATGTTTTTCTTGTCTTGGCTTTCGTGCTTGCGTTTAAAAAAAAACACAACAAAATGGCCTGACACACATTTGGCTACAATACTGAGCTTTCCCAAAGTAGTACTGTTATTTCTGATGATCCAGTCAAGTATGTGGTTTTTGTTGTATGTTGGTGTCTCTATCCATTGGATCAAGTTGCATGTATCTAATACAGTTTTTATACATTTTACGTCATTGTCCATACAGTTATCAAAATGAACATTAGGTTAGAATCGTGGAGTATTACAGGTTGGTAATTCTTCTCCACATATTTATCTAGTAAATCTTGGAAATCTGTAATAAACTCTTTGGTGGTAAACTTGTTCTTGTGACAGTTGGTGGGCGATAGATGCACGTAAAAGATAATATTACACTTCATTTGTCAGACATAATATTCCTCAGCAGTAACATTTTACTTTACAGAAAGCAATTTATGTAGGTAGTTGAATACTTTACAGAAAGCAGTTTATGTAGATAGGTGAATATGATGAGAAAAAGAAAGAAGAAAGGTTTCTGAAAGATTAGATTTCATCCCTCAAATGTCTGCCATTTTCATACAGAACCAGTGGCAATCTATGCCACATTAAAACAATATGTAGATGTGTAAATGACTGTATCAGCATTTGATCATCATGTCACAAATTTACTTGGTGTTCTTGTCATCATAGAATCTCAAATGTATGATTGTAGTGACTGAATCTCATGAGTAATCCAATGTAAATATAGAAAAAGTGAATGTCTCATCATGTCACAAATTTACTTGGGATTTTTGTCATAACAGAATCTTCTATGTATAATTGTACTGACTGTGCCTCATAAGTAATTCATTATTAATATAGAAAACGTGAATGTCCCAGCATCACTATGAGCTGGGGGAGGAGGGGGGGGGGGCTGATTGGCCAGTTCGGGCTCAAGAGCCTAGAGGGGCCGGTCAACCTTTGCTTGACCACCCTCCCACACCTTAGAATGGACATATCAGCTTTTAATACTATTTTTATATTCATAATTCAACAGAGACCAATTTTTAAAAGAAAACATAAACCCCAAATCAAATATTTTGAGCAAAAAACCCAGTTTCAGGAAACCCCCCCCCCTCCTTTTTTTGTTTTTGTTTTAACCTAATCTCTCTGATGGGATCAAGTCCATCAAAAACTTAGCGCACTAGGCATATTTCACACTGTCACCAGTGGGTACATTCATGCAATGATTTGGAAAGAATGATGACGAAACAAATTCATTAAATAACTTCATGATTCACAGGAGCTAATGTCTTTTTCAGGGGAAGCACACTGTTGAAACTGAGGCTATGTGAATATTTCATTTTGCAGGGGATCCAGTTGTGGTGTCAGAGGACGAGGAGTACAAGAAAGTCAACTTTGATAAGTTCAAATCACTGAGACCAGTGTTTCAGAAGGATGGTTAGTGTTTTTTTTTTTTTTTAAGTGAAAAGGCTTTCAAGGCAGACAGACATGAAACATTGTGAGATCTATAACTATGCATGAACTACTTGATCTCATTTTGATTTCAGATACGTAAAATCTGTGTACAGTATAAGACTTTCAGTGTCATCTGAAACTCTACATGCTGTGAGAGATCCAAAGAAAACTTCTGCTCATATTACTGAAAGACTCACATATATAGCATTTGTACAATTTTTACTGATGCACAGAGCAGTATATTTTGAGTATATTATAAAGTATAAAAATTTGTTGAATTTACAAGTATTTATGATTGTTTCCGATAGATCCAGTTAATATTTTTCACAAATTAGTTGTACAGTGTCTCCAGCAAAACTGAGTTTGCCTCTAGTATACAGACTTAATGTGGCTCAGTAGTCTTTAGCAAAAATTAAATTTGCATGAATGATACCTTTATTTAAATCTGTATGTTGTGATGCATGTATCAGGCACAGTGACAGCTGCAAATGCCAGCACACTAAATGATGGAGCAGCAGCTCTTGTACTGATGACAAGCAATGCTGCCAAGGCTTTGGGAGTGAAACCACTGGCAAGGATTTTGGGTAAGTCATGGTACAGTTGTACTTACCAGAGATGTAAGCGGGATCAAAATCATGGAAAAGATTGTGTATTTAAGAAACACAAAATGCAACATATGGGATAAAAATAAGAGATAAAGGACATTTACAAGGAATAGAGAGTACTAAAAGAGGCTGAGTAACTGAAAAACACACTCTAGACATTGAGGAAGACAGAGGACCCAAAGTAGTAGAGGTGACAAAGAAATTCCTGAGAAAGTCTTTGCAAGATATGCCATTTTGCCAACCCTGAGCTGTTTAATTTTGCAGTAAGTTCTGAGGGAATCTGGTGAATATTTGATTCAGTGTAATTGATTTCTACATCTTGTCAAGGATGCCTATGGTGAGTTAGTGTCTCGTGTGGCTCATGTGATCCCTTGTGAATTTTGCAGGATTTGCTGATGCTGCTATTGACCCAATTGATTTCCCCACTGCTCCTGCTTATGCCATCCCAAAGGTGAGGAGTATATTTTTGTTACACTGGGGTAAGGACTAGGTAAATTTCAGGATAAATTTGGAAACAGATTTTAACATTGCCAGCAGGGTTGATGGATCTTTCTATTAAAAGAAATCACCAGACTTGTGCTACTTGTAGCATCACTATCATTTTGTGAAATCTTGTCAACAAATAAGAAAATCACAAGGTCACTCAATTCCTTTTAAAGGGCAGAAATAAGGTGGTGTGAGCATAAGTATGTATGAGGTCTGAGTTAAAAATATCATACCTACCCCACATTTCAAAAACCATTGAAGATAGTGTCACCAAATTTGGAACTATGTACCTTTTCTGTAATAGTTATTCAACATAGTCCCCACCCTTGTCCAAGCACTTCCGCCACCCATGCAACCAGTTCTCAAAAGCAACAACGTGTCTCATTTCCAGCATTCAAACAACAGCCTATGTGGCCAAAGTATTGTCTTCCCCTGTCTCAAACTGTTGTCCCCGAAGGTGTTCTTTCATTGTAAGGAAAAGGTGAAAGTCACAGGCGGCCATATCAAGAGAATATCAGGAGTGATTCAGTTTTTCCAGTTATACGATGCAGAGGTTCTGTCACCACATTGACTGTATGGACGGATGTGTTGCCATAGTGAAAAATCACACCAGTTTCAAGCAATCCAGGATTCTTTCTCCTTATGCAGATTGTATCTTTTCTTGAATAGAAATTTTGTAGTAAGTGGCATTGACAGTAGTGCCAACCGGTACAGGCCACGATAACATGATATCTTTGGTATATAGAAAAATAATGTGTATGACTTTCATTACTTTCAAGGCAGTCTGTTGATAAACTTCTGCAGGACGAGGCTTATTGGTGTTCATCCATAGAGTGGATTGTCTTTTTAAGTCTGGGTCCCAAGAATAGATCCAGATCTCATCACCAGTTATTATTCTATCCAAAAACTACTGATCCTCACAACAAAAACAATGAAGAAGACTTCAGGCACACCACTCATTATCTTGATTTAGTGAACATCTGCCTTTTATCAAGTTTATCAGTCTGTGAAACGAAGCAGAAGAAATAGAAACTTCAGCTGATATTGCCTTGCATGTTTTCATCTTGTCTTCATCAGTGGCTGTCTTTACAATATCAATATTTGCATCTCAGCTTGTAGTCACATACCTTCCAGATTGTGATCCTACTTAACACTTCGTGGTCCTACCTCAACACTGATTCATCCTTGACAACTCTTTCTTATCCATGATATTACAGTTTGAATAGTTGGAGAATGATCATTTTAAGCAGCTAGTAGATCTTGATGAATTTGTGGTGGCTTTTTTCTCAAAAGAATAAAAATTTTTTTTTACTGTTCTGATGTCATTTAACTCACGAAAAATGGTGTAAACAAACCCCTATAACTGTGATTCCATTTATAAGGCAGTGCCACAAGGTTTGCATTGGGAATTTCAATGTATGTTGATGTTTATTTGTGTGAAGTTTACGACTTTTAGTTAATTATTTCAAGATTTTATAAGGTAGGGAAAGTTATTCTTAGGTCAGACCTCATAAACGCAGGCATGACGTTTGAACTGCCTCCAGCTGATTATCACTAATCGAACACACTACTATGATCCTGTGGTGTTGACCGATCATGACGTAGGCATATTATCTGCATTCATAGGCAGGCTAGATGTAGTTTCTTCATTTTATTTCAGTTTTCAATTATGGCCACTACAGTACAAACAAATGGCCAACTAAACAGTGAACTCTTACATCTGTACCTGATGATCTCATCCTGTTTCAGATAATGATTATTTTTTCTTTCTTCCATATTCGATACTGTACTTGTCAGCTCATGGAATAAACCATGCTAGCTTACGAGGTTGTACGAACTAGAAAAGACATTTGCAAAACATTTAGAGTTTTGGTGCACAATATCCAAAATTCTTTGGAAAATAATGTAGATGTGTCAGATTTGTAGGGCACTAAAAGCTAGAAAGACAAATATTGTAACTAACCTGTAGTCATTTCTCTTAAGTTATCACGACTTCCGATTTAGTCGCAGTCTGAGATTTATGAACTATTAGTAATACCAGTAGTTCATAAAACAAAAATCATGTATGGTTATATTAATAAATGATAATAGTATTAATTTATTATTGTAACCATACATAATCAGGGATGTCAAACTTCTGACTTCAGTCGGATTTCTGACTTCTTGGTCATCGCCAACTTTCCTACTTTTAGCTGATTAACTGCCTACTTTTACTAAATGCCCGAAACAGTCATGGTTTTATAATAATTTGCGATACAAATTTCGCAAGAGGACGTAAAACCAGAAGTACAAGAGAGTTATCCTCATACTTCGGTCGATATTCGGACTGTTATTTGACGGCTGTTTGAAGATCGAGATCGAAGTTTTGTAGCGCTTAATTCCTCACACCCGACAAAATGCAGTGAAGTGGTCGCGTGAGAGTTGTTGATAGAAACTCAGCAATGTGAGTTCTGACAACAATAAATAGTGTGCCCATGATCTTAGAAAGACTAGTGTAAGAGGGCAGCTGTTTGTGATCTAGCTCTAGAGATTCTAGATCTAGGAAATAGAATCTAGATCTAATTACTCTTGATGATTATGATAAGGGCACTGTCTGTGGGATCTGATTAGTTCATGGAATTTCCACTAGATCCTGATTTCTAGATCTAGTTGTATAATTTTATAGTGCCGTTCCAGGATCTTGGGAAAACTTGCACACTTCTCTCAAAACAATGAAAACTAGCAAGCATGAAAACTGTAGATTTTCTAAAAGTGTTTGGGGGGGGGATTTGCGACTTTTTTGTGAAAACAGTTTAGACTTCCCTGACATAATTTCTGTTTTGTATTTATTTCATAAGTTCCATCAATAGCAATAGAATAATAGTAAAGATACAGTGAAGGGGGGGGGGGGGGGGAAACTATGTTAAACTTCATGTAACAATGATCACTATGTAATCAGAGTTAGAACCAATTTTTGATTTGGCTGCAGATGGAAAGTAGATTTTTAAAAAAAATAAAAGAAATCAATATATACATTCAAATCCGTGGAAAGTCAACCTCTCAGGACTTTAAGCAAGGTTGACATTATCCGCTATCAGTGGACATAGTCTCAAATAGGCATAGGGGATCAAAGTATATGTTATGTAAAATTCAATGGGTTATCCCCTTATCCCTAATTAAAAAGATAAACTCGAGCAGAGCTTCCCCTTCTAACTGTAAGGTAGTTGTATAGTAATTTGTCTTGAGTCAAATATTTTTAAGAAGTTTCAACTTTGTATCCAGATTGAGAACCCTGTACTTTTTCTCAGACATTCTGATCATGGAAGTAAGTAAAAGGTTGACTAAATCTAGATCTAGTCGTGGGGAGTGCAGAATGTAGGCGAGTGCAGAATGTAAGAGTGAGAATGAACGGGATCTGCAGATGTGACTGAAATTGGGTGCAGTTCCCGTCTACACTGTCTGTGTTTGTGTGTCAACAAACTGGGCGAAGAGAGTCAACTGTGAGAAGGTGTTTGTGTATCCCTGCCAACGTGAGACCCAAGCATCATCTCAATACATCGATAGGCCTATTACAATGTGTTGACACATTATGATGTGTCATAATAAGGGGTTTTGTCGATCTCTCTTGTCTGACTTTCTTCTTCTTTGTCCTCACAGCTTATGGCTGCAGTAGGCCAGCTTGGGTCATTTGGTGTTGACTTTAAGCAAATTCACCTCTAAAAGTATTGACATTATCAGAAACAAGACTAATGAAATATAAAGGAAAAAAAATAGAACTACCAGAACAGGTTGACTTTAACTGAAAATTGACTTTAAGCAAGATGACTTTTCGAGAGTTCCACTGTGTACACTTGTGTGCATTACATTGGCTTAACATCATCTCCTGTTTAACACACACTCTATGCAAAGTCTGGTTTCAACTCGTCTTTAAACATACTAGTTTATTTTTGATAAAATGCTCAGATTTGCATGTCCAATGGCAAAGCACGCTTAATTCATTTTGACAGTTGTTGATCCTAATGAGTAACTGCAAGCCACGTGCTATGAAAACATTAGAAAGTCCACTTTCTCACGCCAAGCCAGCAGCCTCTGCACTGTTGCTGCCACTCCAAAACAAACCTAGTGTTGGCCCATTCTTTATTCTTATCACGCCCCTTCCTCCCCCAAGGTGCACATAAAATGTGGTCAGTGCATCTCTCAAAGTTACATAGCTTGCTTGGACCCACTGCTCGATCCTTAGTCTCCAATTAATGTGATGCGCAGCGTTGTAGGCCTACACAACATTACAACACACAACTGACCATTAGATTTACTTTTATCACTATGCATCATACTTTACGTTGCATTTTTTTAAAAAGACATTTAAATAGTAGAAATTGGATGGATCAGTATGTGTTTTGATTTTCATATAAAAACAATAGAACCCTTTGAATATGTATGCACTTTAATCAGTGTTAATAAAATGATTGACCCCTGATAACACTCACCCTGATGACACCTTTTGAGTTTGGTCCCAATGGTGGATATGTTGTCATGGTTCTACTGTGCTCTGTTGAAGAGCCTGTCTCTACAACTTCCAATCAAGATAAAGACAGGAGAGAGAGAGAGACAGAGAAAGAAGAAGAGAAAGCATTCGTAAGACTAAGAAGAAAGCATTTGTGTATTGGGCCTTTCAGCCCCCAAAGGAAGTTATCTCAGTTATATTTGTATAACGTAGAGTACTTGAATAATTTAGAGAGCCAGAGAAAACCAGATTATTCTGACTACCCTGAATTTCAGTTCATTGTTAAAGAAATCGACTCCTTCTTGAAACTGCATACTGCTTTACCTTGAATGAGTATCACACATTTTTGTGTTTGTTTTGTATCAATACATGTAATATCCTCAGATGTTGGAGCAGTGTGGTGTGAAAAAGGAAGATGTGGCCATGTGGGAGATCAATGAAGCCTTCAGTGTTGTTGTACTGGCAAATGTGAAAATGTTGGGCATTGACCTTGACCGAGTCAATATCCATGGTGGAGCTGTTAGCATTGGCCATCCTATCGGGTAACATGCATTGATATACATGTATAATCAGTTTTGTAAGATCTCTTATTCATCCACTTCTAAATGTAAAGTAATGAAGCAATTGCCGTATTATGGTTCAACCAGCTTATTATTCATTTTGAATGTTGCTGTAGATTCATCTGTGGTGTGCCCCGATCTGTAATTTGTACATTTATTTTTTTCACTATGGCTGTATCATAAATGAATAACATTAAATCTATGACAAAGAGAGAATCACTTATGATTGTCAAGCAGAGACAAGAGACATGCCGCCGGTGTTAACAAGTGAACTGCAGATCCATTATACTGTTAACCTTGACTGTACTTCTTGAGAGATATCAAACTTTAATTTTTCAGTTTAAGATTCGTCATTGTTGCCTGAACTATGGCACGAAGAGAAAAAGTTCTTAATATCAGTCATGTTGTTATATTTCAACCAGTTTCAATCAGTGAGCATGCCAAAAAATATAATTTTCTGGATCAGGACATATTTTGTGTTTTTTTCCAGAATGTCTGGTGCCCGCATCACAGGACATATGGTTCATAATCTTAAACCAGGCCAGTTGGGAGTTGGAGGGATCTGCAATGGAGGTGGGGGAGCCTCTGCCATTTTGATCGAGCGATTGTGAAGCCATGTTAAAGCAGTCCAGATCAATTGCAATGCCATTTATTCCTAAAACTGGAATACTATGCATAACGTTTGGCACAAAGTTAGTTTTTTTTTTTTTTTTTGTGCCCAACGATATAAATCAGCTGTAACAAAACAAATGTCTTTATATAGGTAGACATTTCCTGCTGACCGCTAATCCTAAAGTTGTTGATCCATTCATGTGTGTATATTTAATACCTAGGAAGGAATTCTTTCATTTTGTGCAAATTACCACTCTGTGATGGGATATTTATTGATAAAATGATCTGAAACTGATGAACAAAAACTGGATCTTTGACCAGTTATTTATTTTGTGAAGTATGAACAACAGATAATGCCCTTATGTTAATGTCTTCCCGTATATTATTTGTAAATGACTCGATTGCTGTGATTAAATTCTGATGTCTAAAGTAGTTCTCTGTTCTTGTTTTATATTGGATGATTCAAAAGATATTTGTTTCTTTTTGACACATTTTTGTCTTGATTTTGATTGGTAAACAGGATGTCTCCTGAATAAAGGCACTTGATCTAGATTTTAATTTTGATTTCACCATTTCTTTCTTCTTCCACCCTTTTTTTGTTTTCTGTAATGTCTCTGATGCTAATATATCATAAGCTAATCAAATTATATGTATTAACTGCACTGTGTCAAATTTCACTTTGATGCTATTTCACAGGGAAAAAAAAGAGAAACACAAAGAGAAATAATATGTATTTGTGAACATTTGCAATAACATGACTTTCATATTTGTAACTTCATCTATATACAGAAAATCACATATAAGTAGAAACATGATAATCAATAAAAGCATAACATTATAATCACAAATACTTTCTTCCAATATTTAAGAATGACAAACATTTTTGTGAATATTTTGTAAATGGCCTTGGTTCACAGGGGTTGAACAATAAGTGATGTTAGTACAGGACCTGACTAATTGTATCAACTTTGAATAATTGATAATTATGATGCCCTTCTTAGAGTTGCTCTCAGTTACTCTTTCCGTCAAATTTTCTGTTACACCTGTATTTTGCTCCTTGTGTATGTGATCCGACATACAAAAATAATGATTTTTTAAAAAATTAGACACAAATCAAATCAAGATTTTTTTTTTCTAGCAATACAATGTCATGATATCATAAATTATATTCCAGATTTCAGTGCCAGCCATCAAAAAGGTTAAAATCAAGTTTTCGGCTTAAACGATTATTTCAGACTACTTTACCAACAACACAAGGAAAATACAAACAAAAGAACTATGCAACATAATTTACCTATGGAGTTCAAATATATCTGCAGTGAAAATAAGCATCATTTCTGAACTATATGTGCCAGCTGAAGAGTTGTTAGCTCTGTACTTGTGATTTGATACACCAGCTTCTTTCCTTATAATATTTCTTTCAAGAAAATATATAATTTACATATGCTGTTATAATGTCCTGAATGAGACAGTAATAATTTTCTATATATACAATGTATTATATAAATTGCTGCCATTTTTCTACATACACGCTTATAAATAAATTGAAACATTATGATAAGAGGTGTCATGTTATCCAGATACTCAGAATTAAAACACAGAATTGTTGATGAAAACCCCAAAAAATGTCGAAGATTGGATGAGAGTAAAACTGTAGGAGAGAATGGATAGAGAAGTATCAAAATGGCAGTGGTCAATATTTACAATATATCACTAGGTTCTTTTAAATTATTCATTCAATTTTACATGTAATTTGCTCAGAGACAATTTCAAGCTGGCATGGGCAGTACATGGGTTCTTTTCTGTTGCTATATATATCTAATCTAAACAGAAGGCTTTATTTTTACACTTTATGAACATTGATCTCTTTGAATATTATTTTTAATGTTTCTTCCACAAGGTGGAATAGTAGTTTTGGCAGAGAAGCTTATTTTATATGAAAACCTTGTAAAATCCCCCTTTCTTTTTGACTAACATTTAAACTTTTATTTATTTATTTATTTATTTTTTTTTTTGACAACATAAAATTTTTGTCAATACCATGGAAATAACAATTAACAGAAGGGAAGCTCAATTCTAAAAAATAAAAAAAGCCAAAACTTTCTTGGGTGTTTTAAGACTTGCTCCCCTCTTGTGCTTTTCATATTCATTGTTTCTGTCTGCAATTCTTTTTAATTACAAAAGTCAGCAGGCTGCCACATAGTTTTCATGAATAATCACATTGTCAGATCTGTCTTCATTAAATTTAAGTCAAATTAGCACCAAATATGATATGTACACAAAAATATGTTCAAGTTCAAGCAACATAAAACTACCCAAAATATCCCACACATTTTGAATCTGCATGGTAATACATGTTTAAGATGAAATATTTAACAGGTGGTGTGTCACAATGAAGTAATATGTTCACTTTCTCACATGCAGTTGACTATACTTGAGTTAAACTAAGTCGATTTTTGGTTGGGTTGATTTGCTTCTTTGGAACAAACATGGCAGTAACTGTACCATAAATGAAAATAAAATGGTTGTGCTGACTCAACAGAAGTGTTGCAATGCAAAAGAAAAGCTACATTGACTCAGTCATTCAGCTTAAGCATCTTAATTGTTCTATGTATTTGTCTTCAAGAAATAAAGACAGTGATAGAGCAGAGGAGATGAGGGTGTTTGTGTTGGGAGAGGGCAGGGAGTGGAATTGCAACCCACATGTTCTGCCTAGGCTTTGCTTAGTTCTGCTACTGACCGGGGACTTGGATTTAAAATGAAAAACATTTGGCAAGATACTGAATGCTAGTACCATTTGAAACCAAATACCAAAGTACCATTTTATAACGTTCATACATAAGCTTAACTTTTGCATCACCAATCCATACACTGGAAGGACGTACCATGTGCTGAACTTTGACATCCAAAGACAGAACTGTGCTGGGAAAAGTAACCCAGTACGTGTACCAGTATTCAAGTAATATAAAAAAGAAAAGTGTGACTCTCAGCCCCCCCCCCCAGTTCAAGTCGCACTGGCTAAGTCCAGCCCAACACCAACACTTATGTCCAAGCCAACTATGGATGTACTGATCTTTTTTTACTCTCCCAATGAGATCAACTTAAGCATAGCCAACTTGTATACAACAATATTGGTCCTCAGAATATGGACAAGTCAAATGAATACACATGTATTTCTGTGTATTATCTATACAAAATTTACATAGTCAGGATCAATGTTAGACTGCTCAAGCATTTGTGCATGTGAATCTCTAACCTGTTTTCAGTCACCTCAGAATCACCGATATCATCAGCTGCTGATGCCATCTTTTCTTAATTATGGTATTACTTGTGACAAAATAAACTATACTTGTGACAAATAAACTACTACTTGCAAAAAAAAAAATAAACTGGATATATATCAAATGCATTGTTCAACCCCCCCCAAGATATTGGGTGAAACATGGCTCAGAAAATTTCTAGCTTGCATCCAAATGAATAGGTTTATTCTTGATGTAATAGGATCTTCAACTTCTAAAACATTTTTGTTCCAACCTAGGCTTAAACAGATTTCTTTTTCAGTAGATCTAGTTTTTCCACTTAACAGCAAGTTCAAAGTGGATAAATTTATGATTATTTAGTAACCAGACATACTATGGTATCATACATCACTGCCTCTGACAGGATCATAGTGTACAACATTTGGATGGTGTGTAGTTTGAGAGTTGTTCATGACATATCCTTGATCACAGTTCTGAACTTGCATAATGTTATGAACATATGGGGCTCTATCATAATCTGGTCCTGTTTTTGAAATAAACCCATTGTTCTGAGGCTGGAAATTGCCCTGACTTCCTCTCCTTTCAAAGCTTTCATAACAGTTTGATTGAGTGATAGCATAGGAGGATTTGTCATTGTTTCGGGAGAAACTTGGCTGTTGCTGATAAGGCAACTGAGATCTGACACTGAACTGTGCATTACTTTCTTTAGGTATGTTTGACTTTAGAGTCACACTTTGTGGCTGTGGTGCTTTATACACTGGCATGGCCTGAGAGTAGTTGCAATGAACAGGACCTTGTCTTCCAGCAGATGCTGGCCTGGGACTGTAGCAATTGTCTTCATTTGATTCATCGCCACCAGATTGGTTTGTGCAGTTGGGATTGTAGCTCTGGCTCTGTCTGAGTCTCTGAGCTGCTTCTAGCAACTTACGCTGGTACCAGCCCTGGATATGAGCCTGAACCTCACTCTGCCCTACGCTGCCAGGATCATGGCCTGCTTGAAGTCTGCTTGCTGGTGTGCTGAATGTTGTAGCACGATGATTCTTTGCATCTTGTGAGGCTTGCACACTTCTGTCACCATTAGTATCCATATATTTTTTTTGAGGCTGAGGTTTATAGCTTGGATCTTGTAATGACTGTTGTGGGCTCATATAACCAGAAGGTTGAGATAGGCCATCAGCATGAAGATTTGACTCGAGATTGGCTGGTGATTGACCATCTCTGTTGTTCAATGGAAGCTGACTGTAAGGCTGTCTCCTGCTGTCCCATTCATTGGTTCTCTGAAACCTATCAGACTGAGATGAAGCCCCAGCAACAGCAGATATTGATTTAGAATTTGTTAATCCTGGATAGTCTGGATAAGAAAATTTTGCACTACCTCTGACCTGCGGGAGAAAGTTTCGGTACACACTTGGAGCACTGGGAGTCAAACCCTGAGACTGTCTAAAGGGTACACTATCTTTTTGATTGGACTCCTGAGATTTGGCTGAATAACTACTTACATCAGTTCTGGGCACAGCTGATGAATTCACATTTGCTGTATATCTAAAATCAGAATTTCGTCTGTCAAAACTGTTTCCCACAAGACTGGAACTGGCATCTGGAATGTCTGAATAGGGTTGAGCAGGTGTGGAACAATATTTAACATTATTGTCATTAAAATGCCTATTTCCTTTTGTTCTTGGGTCAGAGCTGATGACTTCTCCTTGTGCAGTGAGTGGAGAGCCTGCATTACTAGGGGTGTTACAACTGCTTCTTTCCATGCTGAAAGAGGAGCTGGGAGTCCCTCCACTGGTATCCACCCCTCTCCTGGCACCAAGATTACGACTACTGTATCCGGAGTCTTGGTTACTGCTGCACGTGCTGTCTTCTTTATTTCCAGTCAAATAAGTAGAGGTGGAGACGGAGCTAGCTGGCATAAGATTCTCATGCTGTAAACACTCCTTGACTGGTGATGTCATATGGACTGACTGGGGCTTACTGGCAGTGGGACTGTTGTCTGACATACTCAAAACATTTAGTTTATCTCCACCACGTCTCACTGATCCACCAGTATCCCATATGTTTGATGCAGCAGATCCCAAGGCAGCACTGTCATTTAATTGGTGTCTGCTTTGATGTTGTGTTTTTGAAGTCATAACGTCTCGTGACACATCATGCAATCTTGTGCTCGGTGAGCCTCTTATAGGATCTGGTGTTTGATTTAAGAACTTGCTGTTGTGAGCGGAACTTTGTGTGTGGTTTGGAGTCAGATGTGAAGGAATGTTTCGTGACTGGGTGTGAGGAGAAATAATACATGATTCTGGATGTGAAGCAATACCTCGAGCTGATGTTTCAGGCAAGCGATAACGAGAGGTAACCCGGGAGGCAGGACTAGCTGACTGACTGGATCGTCTAGATGGCCGCAAAGCTGAATCAGTAACATACCCAGAATTGTACATCTCGACATAGTTTTTGTCACCATCTTCCAAGGTATTTTCAACACTGTGGCATCGTTGGATGTGCTGAAACTGACCAGATGGACTATCTGCATCAAGTAATGAATCAGTGGACAGGGTACGAGGCCGGCCATAATGCACACCATAGCTATCTTGATAGCGGGTTAATCGCTGTGTATCAACAACCTCAGTCATTGTGTATGGTTCTCTCTTCTGTCCAGTGAGCACTGGGGTCCGAGAGTCCCCCAGCTCACCGGACTTTGTGTCTGTGTTTGGAGGACCCCCTGTGTGTAAATTCTGCCGCGACTGATGTGAAACTGGAGCTGCTTGGCGTTGATCTCTGTACTGTGGTCCTACATTAGAAATGCGAACACTAAAAATATTTTTCTGTCTGTTGGTATCTATTTGGTCAATAGGACTTGAGAGAACAGTCTGAGGTGGAGGACTAGACGAACTGCGATTCTGTGGTGAATGATAATACGGTCTTTGCTGCCATTTTTGATTGTCAGAAAAAGTCACTCTGGGTTGGGAATTGGCTCTGTCATGAGAAGTGGGAGCCTCCTTACAAGATGACTCTTCATCAGGTGGTCGTTGAATTATCGGGCCATTTCTGATGGAACCATACCTAGCCGGAAAGTTTTGAGAAGACTTGTGGTTACCCATGCCTGTGTGGAAAGAACTGGTTAAAGTCCCAGGAGATGTAGTTGAATTTGTGCTGGGGCTGAGAACATCTGGATTTGCAGAGATCGCGTGGAGATGATCCTCATAATGTTTGCTGGTGTCTCGTGCATGATGGACCTGGGCTTGAATAACAACTCGATTGTTGTTTGGAGCGTTGGTGTTATTGTTACGTTCTCTTCTCCCAGATTTATCTTTGTTGCTGCCTCGTTCCATATTTGGGACATCCCAGCCACGAATTTGCTGCATGGCTGCTTGTCTTGATGCATAGAAATCCTTTTTGCGAAATTTTCCACTGCAGTCTGAGGCTGAGAGAGTTTCATCTGATCTTGACCGTACTAATCTTCCCATAGCTGAGAAATCTGAGAAGAGATTTCTAGGTGGAAGAGCTGAGTCATCATGATGATGATCTAGACAATGACCATAACTTGCCAGTTTGTCATTGAGCCAATACTCAAGCTGGTTCTTCATATCTACGCCTGCTTGTTTGACCATGGCTTGGGTTTCATATCTATCTTCCTGCAGACGATCCGTTATTCGGACATGACAAGAATTATGTTCATTGTTCATTCTCTCTTGGAGCATAGCCTCTGTGGTATAAGCCTGCTGTCGTGTGCGCATGTCGAGATGGTCAATACGCTGTGACAGAGCATGGTGTGATGCATCGATGTGGTGATACAGTGACTCACGTGTATCTGTAATGCTGTTTTCCAGTCGCTTCAAGGATGGACCACACTGACAAACTGGAGCATAACCAATTGGACCCTGGAAAAGAAAATTTAAATAATGACTGATATGAACATAATCTGTGAAAAAACAATCGAAGAGTTTACAAACTTTGACAAAAAAAAGTTTTCATTGAGTACACGCTATGAAATTGAGCTTCAAAATACTATCCCAGAAATAAAGTCCACTGAAAAATTTGAGCACATTAGGTGATAAAATCAGGTAATATCTGTACCTCTCAGATTCCATTCTGATGCACCATTACATTTTTTATTTTATAATTTAATACCTATCATGCCATTTATCATTCAATGAACATCTCTTCAGAGAGAGACAAGTTATTCAAATTCAGCTGCTAGATGAAACTGTGTGACTTGAAAATAAAAGATAAAATATTCAGAAAGTCAACTTGATCACAGTAAATCATATGGCATTTGTTGTCACTAAGGGGCATGCTGATCCTGAAAGTAATTTTTTTTTTAATGCTTGAACCTGGGACTTTTTGAGCTTTCAAATTTGAATTCAACATACTCAAAGTAGAAGAAAAGTGTTGAAATTTTTTTGTTTCGTGTTTAGTTGCTATGATAACACTGCCATACTGAATTTTGTGTCTTGAAAATTAGGTATTTTCAAAAGTCTAAGGCTCCTAAAGCTATAAATGTCATCATTGAAATTTTGTACCTTGATGAAATAGCTCCATATAAAAGATAATATGCATCTGTTTATATATCATAAAATGTCTGTCATATATTTCTGAAATGTGTTTGTTGACAGAATAATGACATGTGAATATTTCTCAATTTTCCTCCAAATGGCCAAATTTCTTTGAACAAAAACCTGAACAGAACTAAGAAAAATGGATGCACTTGTGGTTCAGAAATAAAAGAAACCTTACAGAAAAAGAGGGAAAAAATATATATATTTTGAGGAAATTATAACTGAATTTTTACTTTTGTACACAGTTGTCAAGTGATGCCATTTTGGTGCCATCCGGGGGATGCAGATGTTTATGTCCCCATCAATATTTTTCTCATATTTATTACAAGAGAACAAAGTGTCTAAAGATAGTAAAACCTCACACTGATATTTGACCTCAAAAAACCCATTTTCAGAATGCTCATGCCCCACAAAAATTGTTGCTTCTCATTACTTGTTCTGTGAGTATATCATTCGAAAATGTCAGTTTCGAGCTGTAAGATGAGGAAATTATATAACCGTGTCACCAGTTTAAAGAGCCTCCATAAAACCCACTCAGTTCAGGAGGGTAGAAAGTAAACCTATGGAATCATGAGCCCATGTCATCCTGGAATAGACCTGCGAAACTGACACTGAGAGTGAGACATGAACATCTGCTGTGACTGACACAGAAGGATAAATGAGAGGCTCGTCAAACTGAGCCAACAGGAGAAATCATGTGCTTTTCAACAGTGAATGAATTTTTAGGGATTTTTTTTTCTTCACCAAACCCTTTTATATCAATCTGCAAATGCATTCCAGAGTTAAATTTGCTGAAATACATTGAGAAAAAGGCCAAAAATTGTAATTTGCTGGACTGGCCTAACAAGGATTAATAAGGATTTACAAAAGTGATCAGCCATTTTCTCGATAAATTCATCTGCAGCAACAGGTCAACCCCATCATCTTTAATTGATAATATCTCAACTTCTACTTAAGGTAGAACATTCATTTCACACGCAGAAAGGGAAATGAATAATCTTCACAGTGACTCCATATACTCAAAATTTGATGAGCGCCTGATTTCATCGTGTCGCATCTCAAATGTAATTAGTACCCATCAGGACAGCTGTCAATGCCATGTCAGACAGGGCGTTAATAGCAACAAAATAATAGCCATCTCTGACAATATATTTGCCATCATATTGAGCTGTGAAAAAGTGCTTGCCATCATATTGAGCTGTGAAAAAGTGCTTGCCTGTTTTATATTGCCAGCCAGATCTCTGTACAGCTGCACACCTTCCCGAGGTACATACTGGGAGAAAAACCCATGGACTGGAGCTTTTGCAGGCTTTGGCTGGAACAGCCCTGACCCAAATTTCTTCTGATTATTTCCTGGAGTTATTGTGGCAGCTTTCTCTTTCTCCTTATCCTGGCAGAGAGAAGCAACAAGTTGTGTTTGATATCCAGACTAAATGAAAGATTCTCACACAATCAATCATTAACAACTCCTCTTTCTACCAAGATAGAACTGAATGTGTTTTTAATAACATTTATGCATTTCAGGTATCATGCACACATGAACAGAGGAAAAGGCATTAATATCATCTTGTACTACTGATGAAACTAAAGAATATTTTTGTTTCCAGTACTTCTATAATAATCACAGGTCTCCAAATGTCACCATCTTTTCCAGCACCTGGTATATCACACTGTAATGTTTGTGATACTAGAAAACTAATTTGATGTCTGTGAATGGAACATTCTTAATTCTGATAGATGTAAAGTACTCTCCTCAGTGATTGTATTCTTAACTTTTGTTCATTGCTCAACCTTTGCAAACACTGCCCTACAACTTTGGTATGCTTGTTAAACAACAACAACAACAACTAAAGACTATGCAAGAGTGAGGCAGAAAGTCTTGAAATCTTTGACAGATATTTCTCATATAATCCTTCAAATACATGTACATTTCACTAATGATCTTCCAATGTGCTAACCTTTTTCTTTTTCTTAAAGAAGAAAAAACGTTTCTCTTTTTCTTGTTTCTCATGTTTGTGCTCTGGTTTTAGTGGTGGCTCATCCTCAGGACAGACAACTGGGCCATCTTCAAAGTCAATGTCCTCCTTGAAAGTCACAGCAACATGTTCTCCAAAGCGGCGGTGAGAGGAAGGTTGTGGCTGAGGCTGGTAGAGAATGATCAATTCGAAATAGCAGGGGTCAAAATGAAACATTGAAATAATTTTCAACTCTGAGGTCACATTACACAAACTAATGAAAGTAACAAATGTTGAAAAATTGGATCCTGCAGGGTTTTGAGGAGTCAGATCATACAAATGATGGCTGATATTTTATGTACAACATTTTCTAATATCACAGGAAAATTTGAACAGTCTTCAGTCTATGAGATAACCAACCACAGGGGTTAAAAAATGAAATAAGTTCTGTAACTGTTGTCTTCAGAATCCTAGTAAAAACACTTAATTCAGAACAACCTTCGTAATTTTGAACAAGAAACTGAGCTCTATCGGTTTCCCAGTGTACATTTAAAATATTTCATTGCTTCATCCTCACCTTTGAATAGGTCGAAATAATCAGCATTATTTCGGGGTGCTCTTTCCTCTTCGCCACATCAAAAGCTTTTTCATTTTGCTGAAAAAGGACATATGAGATGCAACACGATGAAATCAGGTGCTTGTCAAACTGAGCCGACCCGAGAAATCACGTGTTTTTCAGCAGTGAATGAATTTTTAAGATATTTTTTTTTTCTTTACCAAACCCTTCTATATCAATCTACAAATGCATTTCATCGTTCAACAGACTGAAATAGAGTGATTAAAGGCCCAAAAAGT
This sequence comes from Peronia verruculata, assembly GCA_038406235.1. NCBI lineage: Eukaryota > Metazoa > Mollusca > Gastropoda > Systellommatophora > Onchidiidae > Peronia > Peronia verruculata. Next base: position 5,337 of record JBCAUA010481197.1, on the reverse strand, counting down.
GTAATTTAGCGGCATGGCCAAACAAAGATAAAGAAGGATTTACAAAACTGATTGGCCATTTTCTCACTAAATTCAGCTGCAGCAACCGGTCACCCCCATCGTCTTCAATTGCCAATATCTCAATTTGTACTTAAGGTAGACCAATACTTTTTTCACATACTAAAAGGGAAATGAATACCCTTCACAGTGATGCCAATAACTCCATATGCTCAAAATTTGACGAGCGCCTGATTTCATCGTGTCGCGTCTCATATGTTAAGTACCAGAATGAAACACTCATTGATTGGAAAGAAAGAAAGAAATTGCACAACAAAAGAGCAAAGAACACAAAGATGGGGTGTCATTTCTGCAATACAAACTGAGCTAACAAGAGAGCCACAAATGACCATTAGCTCCAATGCTACTGGCACAATCTACTTGTATTTCCTTCTCTCAAAACTAAGCCTTTTCCCTGGTGTCTGGTGTGAAATCATCCCCCCTTAATTTTGCAATCTGATGGCTGTCACTCATCTAAATTCTGGATTCAAATGGCAATTATGGCTATTATGAAGCTATTTACAGCAATGTGGCAAAGGAGCAGAATTCTTGCATTATCGCATATCTTGACTGGCAGGTTAGTTCATTTGCACAGTTGAGCCATTATCCATTCTATCATGCAAGCCAAGTAATCAGTCTGAAACTGCATCCTCAATATCTTTGTAGTGAAAATCTTTTCATAAGAATAATTCAAATATACTAAGAAAAAAAAATGTAATAATGATACAAAACAATGTCAAATTGAGGGATTTCACTTAAATTTTTTAAATTTTACCTTCTTCCAAAAAATCAGTCACCTGAAATAAGTCAGTTCAACAGAAAAGTTAATTTGCTGCAAATAAATGTCTGCCATTTACCCCAATACTTGATTAAATTCTTTTGCATCTTTCATTTTAACATTTATTCAACCACTGAATCCATAGCATAGGACATTTGTGCTTTGACTGGTCTAACTTTATGTAGCAGCTCAATAAATGAGTCTGAATCAATGGCATGAGATTTTCTTGGTTGTGCACCCTGGAGGCCGATTTCTCTGGCTTTTTGTTTGTGTGTATAAATATACGAACCTTATTGACAAGATCAGCATCTATTCCTGATTCCACAAGAATCTTGGCAATCTTTCGCCTTTTCAGAGCAGCTGCGATGTGAAGAGCAGTATCTCCATTCTGAAAAACAATAAATGCTTAAGATGAAATGAGTGAAAAAGTATCACTGTCTGTTCTTGTAACTAATAAGGTAATGAAAAAACAGCGAAAACTGAAGTGCAATGTTTCTAGTTATCTGAAAAAATGAAGTGAATGGAAGAGACTTCAAGCATTCAAAGAGCTATAAAAATTAAAGCTTAACAGAAGCCCAACTGTATGTACTATAATAAGTAAAAACAAGAGTCGAACCATTAAGTATCAACCAGTTACATGCCCATGTCCTTATAATGGACTCTATTATCATGTCTTGAATAAGAGGTCACTCTTAATGTTAATGGATATGCAGAAACAGTCTTGATTGGCCATCTCATAATAGTGTTCATTACCCAATAGCACATGAGTGATGGTAGCGAGGTCTGTTTTTCTTATCTTTTACCCAATATCTATATGAAAATGACAAAGCGGTTCTGGGAGTGTGCCAGGTAAGGCAAGGAAGAGAGTCAAATAATGCTGTAATTATCCTTACCTTATTTTGTTCACTAAGTTTACATTTGGCACTGATGAGAATCCTAGCCACACCTGCATGGCCGTACCTGGCTGCTGTGTGCAGAGCTGTGTCCCCATACTGGGAATGTAGATGAAACAGCAGGCAAGAAATCAAAAACAGAAAAATAAAACATGTTGCAAGAAATGTGATGAGAAATGAGACAGCATGAAATGGTATAGTTGACTGTGTATCTGGTCAGTTAAACCATAAATAGTGATAACTGATTTCAAACTACTAATCAGACTCCTGTTAAAAAATAGTACAACTAAATGAAGACAGTTGATTCTTTTTCTTACATGACATTTCTGTAATCCCAGGCATAAAACAAAAACATTAGCAGTGGCAATTTCTCTTAAAACCAATATTTATAATGATGATTCTATTATTTCTTAACTTTTAAGAGAAAACCAACAAAAGGAAGAAATAACATCAGATCCCCCTACTTACATTGTTCTTTAGATCTGGGTTACACCCGGCGTATAACAGAACACGAGAGCTCTCATTGTGGCCATTTTGTGCTGCGAGGTGAAGGGCAGTAAAGCCTGCCTGAAAAACATACAAAATGGCTGGAGTCTTAGTGAGCTGCTATGGATATATTTTTGGGGAATTATTGTAGGCTATTTCCTTATGTTTTTATTATTTTAATGTTTGGCTTGGAAGTGGCTCAAATAAATCTCAGAATAAAAATGCCAAGAAACAAAGCACAAAAAACATATTTGAAAATTGATATGAGGGAAGGGGTGGGGGCGGAGAGAAGCCAGGGAACAAATTACAGTTTCTAATCAATCTCTTTTGCCCAGGGATTCAGATACCCTGAAGAATGATTCCAACATCTGTAAAATATGAACAAAATACACATAATGGAGATTCTAGAACTTCACTGTGAAGGCCACTGAAAGTGACAGCTTTTCAAGATACAATGTATTTTCAAACATTTCAGAGCATTTTTGTACATAATACAAGCTTTTCCTAGCCCTTGACAAACAATTCTTTTTTTTAAAGGCCTTTCTAAACACTGGACACGCTGGGAAGTCATAATTCACCTTGTTTGTAAGGAAGACATTGCAGTTATATTTGACTAGCAACTCTGCAGTTTTGCTGAATCCATTCCAACAAGCCTCATGAATGGCTGCATTGTCATGCTGTGGAAATAATTTTTAAAAACACACTGTATGGTCATCTTCAGAGTCTGCAATGTAAGGAGAATAAAGCTTTTTTTTTTACTTCTGTGTAAAGGCTGGTTAAGAAAACAAACTTGTAATGCTCAGGGGGGGGGGGAAGGAGTAATGGAAGTCTGACATTGGTGGATGTATTATAAATCCATCACTGATACATATTATACATGGGCAAAGAAGTGTTGTGTTGAGCTGCTAATAAAAGTTGAAGGTTGAACAAAGTCAACGATTTATTTTTTTTTCAAACACAACTGCAAAGCATATCGTAAAGCAAAACTAAAAATTTCAAGCTCTGTCTTGCAAAACTAAGTTACAACTTACCTAATGAAAAAGTTTCAAATTTTGTCTTGCCTAATTATCATTTGTAATGAATTTTGATTGTGAAACAAAGTTCTGGGTTTAGAAGTGAGTGGACTGACCTCATCTTGAATGTTGACATTACAGCCAGCGTCCAGCAATACCTGGATAGTCTCTACTGCACCCTGTGAGGCTGCTCGCAGTAACGGAGAATGACCCATCTATACAAAAAGATATTAAAATGAAATTTTAATATAAATGTAGGCCAGATTAAGAGTCTGCACGTTCCCATTTGACCCAAAAACGACTTCAGAAAAGAACTGATCACACCCTTAAAATAACCGAAAAGAAATAAGATGTTTGAGGTCCTGTGAGTTTAGGAAATTTAAATGTATATTTTTAGTGTTTGACGTGCGCTGCACGGAACTGCCAATAGACCACGGTCACTTTGACCACGGCCATTCCCAAACCCCATGCTTTTCTTCTCTCAAACTATCAACATTCTAAACTTTCACTGGATTTTGGATGATGTCCGCACAAAATATTTCTAAACAACCTTGAGCTAGGGCGTTTGAGTTAGCTGCATGTATAGTATACAGTCGTTCAGACAGTAATAGACAGTATCTCCAGATTTTAGGAAAATGACAACTCGGGCCAGATGTGAGGGAAAAAAAAAAACGACCACTCAAACTGATGTTCGTTGGTGAGACATAGGAATAACGGCGAACCTGAATTCAATACATTGTCGCAAACAAGTAAGCAATTTCTTCATCGGTTTCCTGTGGGACAATCGCTCAGGTAGTGTTCTGAATATGCTAAGACAGATTTATGACCCTACTGGCCTCCAATTACGAACTCGGGCAGCAGAGATCTGCATTTACTGCACACCTCAGCAAACAATGGGAGCGGCGCTCTGGGCAAGAGACATCAGACGCCATCGTGAAATTTGAAACTACACAGCATTATGAAACCTGGATTCTGCTAAGGCTAGGCATTGTGGATCCTAGTGCTAAATATGAAACTAGTATCCCGTCAGATAAAGAGCTTTGTGAGCACAGTACAATATAAGCCAAAAAGTGTCGAACCTCTGATGTCATCAGAGTCATTATCATGTTAATGTATTCCCATCAATCGAATCCTTGCATTTGTTGTTGTTGTTGTTTGTTTTTGACGACTTTGAACGAACTTAAGTCGTGTTTCAATTCACGAGTGACGAAAATGTGAGTTTCCAGTTGATTTTCTTCCTGACAAATAAGCCTTGTAAATGTTGCTGAGGGGAATCTTTAAATATTCCCCAATACTTTAATCAGTTCCACCTTTTCCTTCCACATAATTATGGCATAAAATGCTGGTTACCATCTGGGGAAAAAAGGCTTAAAACTTTATGCTCTATATAAACGTCTTCCAACCACCTTAATGTGGCAATCTCGACTTAAAAAAAACCAAAAAACTTTACGACTCTGTTCCATCACAGAAGACAGGCCCCCCAAAATGCTAACAATACAACACTTCCAACAAGAAAGGTAACACCTACAAGCTACATCACAGCAAACTGTCGAGACATTCTGTTCAAATACTGCCCACCGAAACAACTATCTGCTCCTAACATTGCTTGCATGCCCAGGGCGAGACGCAATATCAACCACTAAAGGTCAAAGAGAAGGAAAATGTCCCTGTACACAAGTCCTCTGTGAGTCAGGTTGTTGTCTTCTTTATGCAAAGATTGTGCAGGTAACATGCGTCCCATGGCAGACAACTGAGTCCGCCTGTATACAAATATCTGAAGTTTGGGTGTCATGTTCAAATACTACAGTAGTGAACAGAGGCCGAAAGAGAGCGAGTGAGAGAGGGACAGAGAGAGACAGACAGACAAACAGACGGGCAAACAGAAAGTCAGACGAGTGGACGGACAGGCAGAAGATAATCACATCATACAAAACAAAAGGAAGACAGAAAGAGCAGGGAAAACTAGAGCAGAGATAAAAAGAACGGGAAAGAGAGGCCTGAGAAAGACAGACAGACAGAGAGAATGAGAGAGGAAAGAGAGAGAGAGAGTGGCACAGTGTATGAGTGTACTTTCGCTTTAATTTTATTAATTATTATTATTATTATTATTGTTATTATTATTACTATTATA
>JBCAUA010481086.1:0-17224 GCA_038406235.1 Peronia verruculata | reverse complement strand
GAAGATTATTCATTTCCCTTTCAGTGTGTGAAAAAAGTATTGGTCTACCTTAAGTAGAAGTAGAGATATTGGCAATTGAAAAAGACGATGGGGGTGACCTGTTACTGCAGCTGAATTTAGTGAGAAAATGGCTGATCACTTTTGTAAATCCTTCTTTACCTTTGTTAGGCCATGCCAGTAAATTACAATTTTTGGGCCTTTACTTGCTCCATTTCAGTAAGATGAACTCTGAAACACATTTTTAGATTGATATAGAAGGGTTTGGTGAAGAAAAAAAAAAGTATATTAAATATTCATTCACTGTTGAAAAACACATGATTTCTCCGGTCGGCTCAGTTTCACGAGTGCCTGATTTCATCATGTCGCGTCTCAAACGAAGAACAACAATGGACAAATCCATGGTATTAAAACTTACTTCTTGATGGCCCGAGTATTGACCAGGCTGGGATCGTAGTCAAATTTTCCACCCGACTTCCGTTTCAGTGGGGCCTGGTGTGGAGAAGAGAACAGTTCATATTCAACTAAGCAAAAACCTGGAAATTCCAGGTGGAGTCTTTGTACTTCCTGCTAAAAATAAAACACTCACTGATAACGTTATCGTTCCTGACAGTTTTTTATGTTTTTCTTCATGTCAATGGTAGTAAACAGTTTGGACCGTTTGTACCCCCCCCCCCTCCACCCCCCCACTCTTCCCTCTGCCCCTCTAAAATTAGATGGGGATTTCCAGCCGTTTTCTTGGTCAGCACAAATCTATTACAAGGGATTCAAAAGGTTAAACAAAATTGTGCAGAATATTTGGATCATCAAATTAATGAAAAAACAAAGAAAGAAAAAAACATTTGGCAGCAATAAAGTAATATCAAAGTGTAGAAAATATTAAATGATAAGCCAATCAAACCATAAGAAAGCTGTTTATTAGATCTGGTAAGCGTTTCTGCACAAAACTGACTTTCAAAATGAATATGAAAATATGAACTGCTTTATGAGTTCTGCATTCGTAAATTCATCTTATGTATGAGTATATCAGCTATTATCAGTGCAACATGAATCTGATTACTCTGTGACGTATGTATAAATTTATAGATATGGAATGATCAAATTTATGTTCTAATGATGACAGATACTATACAAAAGCTTACAGTTGGACATGGAGTACAAGACTTGTACTCATACAAATTCGTTGCACACATATAGCTTTGAACATACGGAATGCAAGTGTTCAAGTATGAATCCATGCACTCATAGGCATACCTCTGTACTTGCATACATGCACACGTCCACAATTTAGTGACTATAAATGTACTCAATTTCTTTTGTTGTGGTTTTTGCTTTCTTTTTGGGTACACCAGTAGGACACAGTACAAGCCACAGTACTTACGGGACTAGATTGTGTTGGCAGCCCTGTGCGACCGTTGAATATCATGGATGCACTGCGAACTGCCATTTTCCGCAAGCCCAATTGGCTTGTACTATCACAGTTAAGCTGAAATAACATTCAATATTGAAAGATTTAGCCAATCTCAAAGATATAATTCATGCTCAGAAACAATTTTTTTTTGAAATACTGGAATTTTCAATGCAGTTATTGGTTTTATATTACCTATCTACGAGCCTGACCAATTTGGGTCAAACAAACCTTTTTTACTCCAGTGTGGAAAATATAAAGAGTACATAATAATTAAGATAAGCTTCTACACACTAAAGATATTCTTGGAAGGAAAAAACATACAGAACAAAAGAACCATCACTGAATTTGAAAGAAGAGACCAACGAACTCAGTCACCTGATATTTAAATAAACGGCTACTGATCACAGCCACCATACCTCCCTGAGTATTCCGCACCTCCTCACACCATCGGCCCCCCCCTGACCCGACACATATAAGCCAGTAATTTCTCAACAAACATCAGTCAAGGGCCTGAAGAGGGCGTAGAATGTCGAAAATTTGCATGAGACCACATAATCCAGCAGTGAAGCGTTTCGGCAAGAGAATTCTCTCTTCATTTCTTATTCACGGACAAAATGCTGCTCAAAAGAAATATAAACTCTCTAAAGATATAGAAATCATAGAAGAGAACCCATGACCGTGAGAGATTATTCAAATATAGCTCAAACCTATTCTACCCTGGGACTTAAAATGTATGACAAGTATGGCATCTCAATGTTGATATTTCAGGGGATTAAACTAAATTTACTCAAATAAAACATATTTGGTATTATGATAGCGACATTTATTGAACATACAACTCAGGTCAAGCACTCTCGTGAGTTTATTATTCATTATTATTGCCTTTTTAGAATAATAATAGATATTGTAAGTTTTTTTCAGCTTAGTGAAAGAAGGAACACGGATCTTCATGCAACAATGTTGTGTGTCAAATTTCATATGGAAACGTTTGGTGGTTTTTGAGTCCATAACCCTTTAATGTCTTACGTGAACTCTATTACTGTGAATGCTTGTTTACAAGTTCTATGTGTGGGGGAACAATTCCATAATCTACATGAATTAACACTTAAAGGACTGGCTGAGCAGAGCACTATTATTTCCTCAGGACTGGCTATGTTTTGGAAAATTCCTCAATTTTAGGTCATTTTAGAACAAACAAATGTGTATGATATGAGCGGCTCTCCTTCTGCTTTCTTAATTTCAAAACCAGGGTAAACAAAGCATAGTCTGGCGAGGGAAATATACACTATTGGGACTCTGAATAGTGTGACTTGTGGTGGAAATGTACGTGAGTGGTCCTTTCAGGGTTAAAAGTTGACCCATTCTACCATGTTCCTCCCAGATGCCATCCCTTAATGTGAAACAGTAAACAGGAAACATTATCCCTTAAGTTAAAAAGTACCAAGGGGATTTCACCCTTGAAGATGAAAATTACAACCTAAGGAGATGTTATGCTAGAAGTTAAAAAGTCCTCAAAATAATACTGTTATTGTTAAAAACCCATTGAACCCCACGGCCCAGTAAACCGGGGAGATTCTCAGGTGTCATACCTCCCAGTCTTAAGACACTGGGCTAACACACTCACCTCACTCCTATGAATCACTACAGTGAACAATAGATCTAACAGCTCACTTTGGGGGCAAGGACATTTAAGCCTGTGGTGATTACAAATGTCCCCCACCATGAAAGCATTTGAGGCTTGTGTTTACAAAAGATGTTGAACATGAAACAAGAAATATGCGTTCTCGGCCCAGAAGGCAAGGGACAGAGGTTTTTCAGGCACTGGTGACCAGGGTTCAAATGGTTAAGCACTCAGAAGATATTACTGTGAAAAAGTATTATTTGTGGGAAATATCTAGTGAAGCAACCTTATCATTGTGAGTTATGCTACATGTCAATACACCAACTGTGGTGTTAGAAAGCAACAAAATGTAAACAACAAAACATTGAGGTAACAAAACAAACACAAATATAAAAAAAAAAAAAAAACTTCTGAACAATATACCTACCTGTTGAATCACAGATGCTTTGGTGGGTGACCTCTGACCCTGACCTTTGGGTTCTCTATCCATACAGCTGGGTGTGGACACCGTGCGGTGGGGCGGGGTGGAGGTCCAGCCTGGAGGGTCACCATGGAGAGGTGGTGACCTTGACCCCAGGTCAGTCTTGGTCTTGGAAATCCCATCCAGCCTTGACCTCAATTCAAGGTCAACCTCTGCAGAGAGGCTGGAGGGCCTGATGGCTGAACTTTTCCCAACTGCAGGTTTATTTTCCTGCAGTGCTCTCGACAATGACGACTTGGCTGCCAGTTTCTCTTCTTCTTTCGGCTCCGAGATATAAAATACCACATCACTTGCATCATCATCATCATTATCATCACCAATGTCATCGGGATTGTTGTCTTCCTCGCCCTCATCATTCTTTTCCATGTCAATGTCATAGTCGAATTCAAATCCACTTTTGCTATCCAAGCGGGTCTGGATGATCTTAGCAGAAGAAAATCCATGATGCATAGAAGAATTCTGAAGAGATACATCCTCCATTTTCCTCACCTCCTCCTTCTTCTTAGTTCTAGCATTGCCATAATCAATGCCATTATCATTCTCTTTTTCCTCAGAACTAGTATTGCTTTCTTTCTCATCTTGTCTATCACTTTGCATAGAAGAGATACCCTTTGCTGTGCTTGACTCAATTGCCCTACCTGATGCTCTATTTGCGTCTCTGCCTTTCTCTATGCCCTCTTTGCTAGATGACAAATGGTGCGGGTATTTCCCAAAAGGAGAAGGGGATTCCCCATCACCCTTTATCAAATTGTTGTGCACAACCTTTTTGCTTTGGTTTGTTATCAACATCTCAGAGATTGCATTATTGCTTAAGATACTTTGAGTTCCTTTACTGGTCGAGTCTATTTGCATTTCATCCTTCAAAAGCTTGCATGTTGTTGAGCCTTTAATACTTTTGGCAGCTACCGTTTCAGAAGCCGCACTCTTCAGCTGAGCAATGCTGCTATCAGTCTCTAGCTTCAGGGCTTTTTCAGGCCTTGCTTTGTTCTTGCTGGGCATACGACTGCTATCGGTATGACAAACGACTGCAGAATAAGCAGGCAGATCTTTCTGGAACTCTGGTTTATCACATTTGCTTGAAAGACTAGACTGGAAATGGTCAGACTGAGCGTAAGTCTGTTGCGATGAAGTGATAGTCACGTTTGAACCTAAATCTATGGACCTCCCATTAATAACAGAAGAGGAACCAGCAGTATCCTCTATACTTTTCATTTCAAAATGAGATGAATCTATTAAACTTGAAGCCTCTGACTCATTCTTGACGTCAGGAGATTTGGATATATCAGATTGCCCGACTGGATATTTATCAGAGGCTTCCCCTGCTGTAGAAGATGAAGTTTTTAGAGCATCTGAATATAATATCTTTGAAGACAAATCGTTATCTTGATGTTTTCTATTGTCACTGGAAGAGTTCAGGACTTTTGTATCAGTATTTGCATCCAAGCTTGCAGATTCAGTCACTGTGGGAGTGATTTCTGTGGTTAATATCAGACTGTCAAACTGGGTGGATCCTGTGGTGTTGGGTACTGTCATTGGGTCATCTGCAGACCTACTGAACTTGACCTGACCTTCTTCATGAGAGGCGTCATGAGCTGCAGTATTTGGACTCTTCAAGTGACTGGCATCTGGCCTTCGCAAACCAAAGTCAAAACCATTCTGGACAGGCAAGGAATTCATTGTGGACTGCCGATAGCCAAGGGCAGGTTTGGGTGGTTCAAGGTCAGTCTGTGACTTTGATGCATGGTGCCCATCAAGGCTGTCCTGAGGTGAAGGTCGAGGCACAGTGACCTTTGAAAGACGGGTGGGACTAGTGCTAGTATTATGGCAAGTACTTTTGGTGACTGCCTGGGCTGGCAGCTGCTGAGGTGGCGGATGTAGCTGATGGGATGCTGAAGCTGAGGATGAAGTTGCAATAATCTTCGTTGATGCAGCTGATGCTGCAAGTGTAATTCTATCTTCTGCCAATGGTGCTGACAAAGATTTTTGCTGTGCTGGTGAGGCTGTAGATGATTTAGATGCTGACAAAATGACACTGGTTGTAACAGGAGATTCTAGGTCCCTAGATGATCTTTCCCTGGTCTCAAGTTTTTCATTTCCTTTGACTACAGAATGACCAGCTGGAACTGACAGTTTATCTTCAATGGGCTTTGAAATGGCTATTCTAGCTGCTGTGAGATCTTCATTATTGCTTTGAACATTGCAGGAATCGTTGCCTTCAATCTTGTGTGCTGGTGCTAGGCCTGCTTCTTCAGCTGTTGGCAGATTCAAAGATCCATCTCTTGTAGGTGAGGAAATTCTCTGCCTTCTTGGAATGCCTGTGTGGTTGCTGGCAACCTCGTCAGCAGTGTTGTTTGTCACAGTCTCTTTGGACACACATCCGTTTTCATCGCTTGCGTGTGTCTCATCCACCTGTTCATCCTGGGATGAGGCATCACCTTGCCCATCCTCACTGCCTAGGCTGGTGTTAAGCGAGGACACCATCCTGGTCGCCTGCCCTGGCGGAGACATCAAGTTCGATCTCAAGTACACGGTGGATGCCGATGATGATGATGTTGATGATGATGAAGAGGAAGAAAATGATGAAGACATCGGCGGGGACAGCAGGTGACCTTCTTTCGGAGCATCTCCCTGCCTATCCCAAATTCCTTGATGTGGCTCTTCAGTGGCCGTTGTTCTTGGCAACAATTTTTTGTCATCCACTGGTTTTGCTCTTTGTGCAGCTGCTTCACTCTTATCATCCAACTGTTTCACTGAATTTTTGTAGGTCAGCTGCCTTCTGGTTTGTTTTGTATTCTTTCTACCTTCAAATTTTGCCATTTCTGTAGCTAGATCTTCGTCCTCGTCATGAACATCCACAGCAGAAGAAATGCTAAACTCAGGTTTACTTTCTACTCCTGTATTTGGAAACTTGTTGCAAGCTTCCCTTTTCACATCTTCCTCACTGAATTCTCCATCAAAAATCAAACCTACATCTGAATCAACAACAGTCCATTTTCTGTCTGGCAGTCTCCGACTCACTTTGGATTGGTTGTCTTCTTTCGTTATTGCCGCTGTTATTTGCCCATCATTTTGGTTAATACCCTCTAATTTATTTCCTCGACCACAGGTTGTCAAGGCAGTAAAATCACCATCAACTTCATCATTTCTATTTGACACTGACACAGACATAGCTGCCAGGTTGGACATATATTTCCCGATGGCTTCCGGCCCCAACATCTCACCCACCTTGGACTTGAAAAAATCGGACTCCAAGTCCTCACCAAAGTCAATGCATTTCTTGAGATCCGAACGGCCAGAGGTGGGGACGTCGCAAGAGAACAGGACTTTGGGACTGTGAAGAATCTGAGAGCTATAGGATTGTTCCACTTTCTTAAATGAATCGCTGTCCGCATCATAGGACACCAGAGGTAGTAGATTCTGCTCAAATACTTTCCTAGAGCCTGTTTTGTGGTCATCTGTTCCAGATACAAACTGGCCCTCTTGACCTGAAGTTTTTGTGCCATAATTCCATTGTCCATCTTTTGAAGCCACCCGGGGTGAATAACCGTCCTGAGATTCTGCTTCTCTCTCGGATGAAGCCCAAATGCTGTTGGCTGATTGGTTAAGATCGTCATGTGGCTGAGTGGATAGATCATCTAATTTCCCTACTTTGGACTTTTCTAATTGGTTGGATCTGGTTTTCCCTTCTGACACTGTGTCTGATTCTAAGCTTGGCTGTAACTGATCGACACCATCCGAGCCCTGAGCAGTCTGCTTGGTAAAGTTATTTGTGGACAGGTCAAATCCCTCTTGTTGTCCCTGCTTTTTCTGATGGTCTTGATACTGCAGCCAGTCAAATGGACTTTCCTCCTTTGGTGCTCTTGCCCTGCTGTTTTGAAGCAGCTGTAAGTTTTGCTTCATTGTCTTCTCTGCAACAGACTTGACCAGCGACTCGGTAGCCATGGATTTCAAACGTGGAGTGTGATTTGGAGATGCAACCGGTGTGCTGTCTGAATCTTCAAACTCTGGGGATCTTGAGACATCAATAGTTAGCATGGACATGGCCCTGCCATCACTTTTCAGTGTCTTCCTGTTCGACCATCTTCCAGATGCAATATCTACTCCATCAGAAGCTGTGTCACTGTCATATATTTCTGTCATACTTCTTGCATGTTTGGACCAATAATTATTCTGGCTGTTGGATTTCATTTCTTTTGCACGTTTAACTTCTTTTGGTCTCGCTGAAAGATTATGTTGGCTGATGGTAGATTTATTGGTGGGAGCTGCTGATCCGAATGACATTCTCTCTGAGAGCTTGCGGATAAATTCTTCTTCTTTAGCCTCAATCTGAGATAAACTTGTCTTCTTTTTCCCTGACGTCTTGATATCAATACCATCAAGCTTTTTGGACAGATATTTCTCTGTGCAGTCAGATAACCCTCCTTCTCCGGAAGTCCTATATGAAAGTGTCTCAAATGCACGTCTCCTTTCAACATTGTCTTCATCCACCTGACTATATCCTCTGCCAAACTTGGCACATCGTTGTCCATCCTGGTCACTGGATCCTTGCAACATATCAAATCCCAGGTTCAGTCCTGGTCTCTGACCATCCAAACTCATGCACAGTTTGCTATACTCAGCCTTCTTCTTCTGCTTGATTGCAGTTTGCATATCGACAACCCCATCTTCATCTCCTCTGACATTGTCTTTCCTTCGTCTGGCACATTCATTGTCATCTCTGACGTTGTCGATGCTCAGTGTGTATCTGTCCCAATAGTCTTTCATTTGTTCAATCCTCAGATCTTTCTCTGCATCTTTTTTCTTCACCCCCCTGCCAAGCCTTGACTCTCTGTTGGCACCAATTCCTTCGCTCTCCCGCTGAGGTGCGACAAATCCTGCCCACTGGTCTTGCTGCCAGACTGCCCGTTCACATTGCGTGAGTTCTCCGCTATTATGTCCTTTGCTCAGCTCAAAGGCCCTGGTCATTTGGTCTTCAAGTTCTGGACTTTTTGGATGTCTCATTTTACGTACCAAGACTTCCTTGTCATCCTCATCCGTATACTGAGTTCCATGTGCCATATGTGTTTTAGTGGAGCAAATAACATCACCCACAACCACTGTTGTGTCTCCAGAATCGGTCATGTTCATGCGAGCCAGATTCTGAGCTTTCTTTGCAGAAATGTCTGCCTGTGACAAAGTCTGTCCCAGTTGTCTGTCTATCTCTGATTTCATCAGATATGCTGCTGGAGTTGTCTTTGACTGAATTTTTTTCCCTGGGAAACTGTAACCAGCTGCTGTTCTGCTTAAATACAACTCCTCTGATGACAGCCCCTTTGCCAACACTTGCTCTTGCAAAGATTTCATATTCACATTCTTTGCCTTTCTCTCCCTCATTCTTTTCTGTCCAGAGTGATCCCCCATGGCACCTGGCTCCTCTCTATATTTACCTCCCTTAGTTTTCGCTGCGGGGAAGTGAATGTCTTCGTAAGACCTGAGGGTCAATGAACCAGCATAGTCTGTACGGTTCTGTCTTGGCGGTCCCTGTCCACTGTCTCTCCTCAGCAACTCTTTGTCACTGCTCTTGGGATGAAAATCAGAAGAGGGAGATTTTGCTCTGGCTGTGACCTCATAGCAAGGGAGCAACGGGATGCTTGGTTGTCGTTGCAGTGACATGACGGTGACATTGACATGTCGGCCACTGGCCTGACAAGCTGGGAAGTGATGGGTATCAGGAGGACACTGGAATTCCAAGGTCTTGCCTTCTCCAGGGGCATAAATTCTGGAAGTAACAAGGAAAAAAATACAACATATAATAAGATAAACTTTCCGTATAATGCAGCAATCTGAAAAAAAGTACTGTACATCTCATGAGTGGAATCTATGATAAGACAAAGCTAGAGCTACCCTTGGTCAGCCAGACAGAATAGTTAGGATTTATATGAAATTCCTAGAACAATGACCATTTCTCAAAACTTTGATAAACAAAACAGCCATTCCCTTCTGAAAAGGACCTAGGAAGGCTAATATTATGTCTTGCAGCCAGTCAAAATGAGTCGTAATGCCAATCTCCGGCTGAAATGAGGTTACAAATGTGTAAAAGCTTAAGTCAATCACTTTCATTCGATGAAAAATATACTGAGATAATCAGAGATACTATGAATAGATAGGGGATGACAAATATCTTGTGGCCAGTTAAAATCAGATGCAAATCGCTGGGCTAGAACGGAGAAATCAGGCTTTGAATGAGATGACTTGGGGTCAAACATCGAATATTTTTTTATTGCAGAAATCAAAAGTGCATTCATTTCTCAACGAGACGGTATCGGTCTCACTCTCAATTTAAAAATGTTTCTTCATTTAAGTCGGGTTTGGTGAGACAGGTATGTAAATTTATGTGCTCAACCGTTCATCTGAATTCCATTTCCTCAGAGTTTCGGTTATTGCTGGGGGTCCCTCCTTGTGTCTTTAAACTGCAATACCTCTGGCTAGAATAAAGCTAGCTCAAAACCTTTTTTCACCACCTGAATGGGTATGAGGTAAGCTTTTACATGATACCAAAAACCACATATGGTGAAAAATTGACATATATCTCATTTTGACTGGCTGTGAGACAGATATGGCTGGCAAAAATCAGGAGAAAAACTGGTGAAAATGAACCATTTAATACAGAAATCTACAGCTCAACAGATCCAGATGTACATGATTTGCTGGTAAGAGCACATTTTTTTATTCAGAGTAGAATGCCTACTTTCATCACATTCAACCTCCTAATTTCTTTATTCAAGTCCAGAGACTTATGGTTTATACTGACTGGTCACCAGATATACTATGTATCTTGATGTACATGCTTAAAGAAACAATGCTGTCCACAGTATTTTAAACACGTTTCAACAAAATCTCTGCCCATATGTTTCCACTTACTGCACACCTGCATAAAATAACATTCCAAATAACTGCAGATTTCTAAGAGAGCTTCAAACTAAACTGAGCTGTTCACACCTTAGATGGAGCAAAGCTTGTTGTGAAGGTTTACTACAAACATTTTCATATATTCTATATGTTAAATCTGTGACATGTTAACAAAAAAAAAAAAAAAAGGGAATATGAAAATTGTATCTATGTTTTGTTTCTTTCTTCTTTAAAATACACCTTTGTTCAAGACTATTATGTTTTTCACCCCCTAAATTGACACTAAAGCAGTAAATGTCTTTTTTAAAACCACATTTCAACCTGATAAAAACAAAAATAATAAAAAAAACAAGAACAAAAAAAATCCCACATCTATGTTGATAGCTAACTCTGACTTGAACATGCAATTCTGAAAACTTGGCCTATGTTGTGAGTTTAAGATGTGTCTCGCCACCTCCTAACAAACCCTTTCACTGCTGACATCTTGGCATTTATTTTGTTACTTTCTTTATGTTCGAATCAGCTAAGTTTCTTCAATTGTTGAAAGCCGCTACTCAAACCGATTATCGAGATTCTGATTTGTCGCTGAGCAAAGGATGTATTAAACTGATCAAAAACAGTGAAATACGGGTTAAAGTTTTAGTGGTGAAGGTTCAGGCAGTGAAAGAGTTAACTCATACAAACTCATACATCTACATCCTCCACTCATAGTTCATTAAAAAAAAAAAATGTCAAATTTGAATGCTGGTCCATAGACAGTAAATAACGAGGTATAAAGATAAAAAAAAATTTTTTTAAATTGATGCTGTCTGTTACCTGTAAGCTAGAATTCCTGGCAACTTCCCAGCAGCGGAATATAGCCAGGAACTAATCTGAGAAAAGTGGAGATATGACCTTACAGCCTGCTGGAGCATGTTGCTAGATAGGCCATCTTCTTGTCTGCAAAGTATAAGAAACAGAGGACATACTGTGAAATATTGCAAATAGGAGAGAGTTTAAAAGATAACGACAGCGCGAGAGCGGGAGAGATGTCAGAATTTGTAGCAGAGCAGTCTGGTTGGAAAGTTAGAATGAAAAGGTGGCTGGATATGATAGCTATGCAAAAAGGAAAAGACATATATGGAATGACAGAAGATGTAATTTATGTTTAGACCTAGAAATGTTTGTGTTGCAGTGGACCAATAAATGAGTAGATGAATGGATGGATGGATGGATGGACGGATGGACACATGGATGGATGAATGGATGGATGGACGGATGGATAAATGAATGAATGAACCAATGGATGGATGGGTGTGTGGATGGATGGATGGATGGATAGACAAATAGATGGAGGATGCGCAAACAGATAGTGGAATGACAGATAGATGGATAGACAGATGGATGGATAGATGAATAGTAGATGGATTCATGGATAGACAGAATGATGGGTGGGTAGATAGATGGGTATATGAATGGATGCATGAACAGATGGATGAACAAATTATACGAAGAGACAGTAGTACGGATGAGTAAATGAATTTGAATGGATATATGAATGGATGAATTATCTGTAAATACAAATACATTATGTAAAGACATGACAGAAGGGCCAAATAAGGGATGAAAGGCAAACATTAAATAAACATTTTTTTTACACAAAAAAATTTCAAACAAAATTCACCTTCTCTTGTTAGCCATGATGGTCCACCTCTCCACCAGCATAGCATTTTCCTCGGACACCTTTGAGACGGTCCCTTCAGTCACCAAGGCTTCATCGTTGCCATGAGAACAGTCTGGAAACAGTATGGTGTCGATACATACGGGTATTCCGTTCATCCATAATCTTTGAGCCAGATAGCAGTATTCACTAGCACGGAGGCACTGTGAGCAGAAAATGTAAGAATTACCAACAGTGATAAACTGGCAAGCCATAGTTCATGACCTTATGCTATATAGCAATAAGCACTTTCTGTTTGATTTGTAATCTACACTGCACTTCATGGTTGTTGAACCTTAATAAAGAACAAGCATTCTATAGCACTAAAGACACAAGAAATCATTATTATCAACAATGGTAAATTGGCACACCATAGTTTCATGATCTCTGTGCCATAATAATATAGAAGTGTAATGTATTTATTAATATAGAGGAAGATTGTAGATCCAAGATATCAGAACTATCAACAATGGCAAATGAATAAACCCTAGTTTTTTAATCTTTGTTCCCTTTAGCAGTACTGACTAGCATAGAAGCGCTTGGGATGATTTGACTCAAAAACTCCTATAAGGACATTGATAGTCTCTTGATGACTTGTCCTGCGGCTCGGCGACTGATATGATAGGTTTACTGCACAGTCTCTGTAAGAGAGACCAGCACCTATGGGGGCTATACGAAGTGATAAGAACTTACAATTCCCACACACACATGTACACTACAATACAGACTGCTAAGAGTTAATTGCTCGCAGTCCACCTTGGGATTAGAATCAGAGCATAGAAGCGCAGTAAATGTTTATGAAAAATTTCACCAAAAAAAAAAAAAATGTGAAAACCTCCTGTGTGGAAGATCTTAAGAAAATCAATTTTCTAATAATATTTTGCATGTGATGAATACATCTTTCGAGGAATGCACCAGAAGAGTAGAGGAAAGAAGGAATGACCAGCCATTTCAAGTCAACCTCGAAAGAGATGACACAGGATGATGGCCGTGTGTGACAACCTAATTAAAAGACAAAGTATGTGTCTCACTTTCATACAATTTCTAGGTTCCAAAACTGGCCCTTTAAATTTTTATCTCAAAGAGAGTTCCATCTTACTCGGTGGTCTGTGCCTGCTACAGATTTTCAACATTGTCTTGTCCAGGCTTACTAGGCGAACAGAAATGGAAGTGGACTGTTATCATGGACAACTTTTAGTACAAACTAGCCTTCTATATAGCCTGAGCTGGATCCCCCTATCAGTTTCTGATAAGCTGTAGGATACTTGTATTTACGGTAATATAACATGGAGTTTGGAAGAAATAACAGCTGTTTACTTACTTCATGTGTGAAAGAACAGGATGGATGGATGGATGGATGGATGGGCAGATGGATGGATGGATGGATGGGCAGATGGATGGATGGATGGATGGATGATTCGACGGATGGATGGATGGACGGATGAATGGAAAGAGAGGGACACTAATGGATCGATAGAATGATAAGCAATGTATCTGAAGTATTTTCATAAAATCTAAATCAAGGAATGTGTCTCTGGCACTGCGTGACTTACTAAGGATGAAGAGTAGAAGATAGCAAAGGGAGGGAACTCACCTCAGTTTTCTCAGAATTGCACTTGTGAGCTGCCCTGCCCCGGATGACTGGGCAGTGTGGGCCCTCCACTCGGCCCTTCACTGAGAGGTCCGGGGTTCGAGCCTCCACAATCAGCAGCACCAACTCCTTGACCAATTGCAAGGGGTCTTTCAGCGGTTCGTCCATGTCAGCACTGGTGTCTCCTGGAGGAACATCACAGAATAGAAAGTGAAATTAGTGGAAGATTTTCCATTTAGGATCATTTTCTCAAAAGCTTCAGTACTTGCATTGGTCATCTATAGTGGTTTGTCCATTTCAGAGCTAGTATCTCATAATGGAAAGGTGACACAGAACCGGGAAACAATTCGCAAGCTCAGTTCTTTGTTGCTCTATCTCCACCTTTAGGCTATTTGGAGATACATGTCATATGAAAGAGGGATAGTTAATCTACCATATAATGTAATCATTTCACCGATCACTTGCCCAAAAGAGACAGACTTTGAAAATCGTTTTGTCTCATCTCCTATGTCCAAAAACAGTTGCCCAACAGAAAGCATCAATTTTCTCTAAATGTCAAAACTGGAGGTAGAGCAAGAAAGAATTGAGCTCACGAATTAGTAAACTATTTTGCATTTGGTTCCATGTACCTGCATGAACATCGTAAGTGTATACACTGGTTGTTTGTATTGGTTGGTCCATTTCAGCACTGGTATCTCCTAGAGGGTTGGGATGACACAGAATAGGAATACAGATGTCCATCTTTGGGCAGTGAGTTTAATTCGGGATTTAGGTTCCTATATAAACTTAACCCTTTGACAGCCGGAGGTATATCGATTAGAAGATTTAGTTTTAAAGTCAAACTCGTGGGCCCACTGAGTTGACCTTGGCACAGTGAAAACACTAGCACTGGGTAATTCTAAGATTGTTGGGTTTTGAGGTGCTAAAGAAGTCGTCAGTTTTGATGTTGGAGAGATAGTAGATTGAGTGTTTAATTTGTCTTGGCAGTTAAAGGGTTAACAATATCTTAACACTATCAAAGCTCAACATATTTCGGGAAGATTCAATGCCCCCACTTAATAACTGAGTGAAATACTCCGAACGACCTGGGCGTTTGTTGCTAGCAGAGACTAATCGTGAGCGTTACAGAAATCCATTTCTGACATCAGAGGTACGTTTATCAAGCCTAGGCAATGTGACGTGACTCTGCTTTGAGTGACATTTCTGTCTGCCCGTAATGTGAAATGTATCTAACATAATTCTACCTAGTTTGTCTCACACATTGTGAATAGATTTTTTTTTCTTTTCTTTTTCTTTTTGAGGACAATGAGGGTTTAACCTATCTCACCTTAACCAACATATCGGCATAATAAGGAAGGGTTCCAAAAAAAAGTCGGCTCGTATCAATTATCGGCTATCCAATTTCTTTCATATTGTTCTGGACATAGTGTTGATGGTTCATATAAAAGGTTTCAGGGCAAAACGCGACAAATGCTATTTTTGAAAATTTTATACCCCTCAGTACTAGGAATGGTGATTGTGTTATATGGTAAGGACTTTCCTTCTCATCAAACACGACTCAGCCTTCTTGAAAGTCTTCAGAATATTCTAGTACTTAATGATATTTACCAACTACTGGAGCACAAATTGTCTTCTCTCTCTCTCTCTCTCTCTCCCTCTCTCTCTCTCTAAACGCCAATTTTGAATACGTCTCATTTTGCCCCGAAACCCTTCATATTAAATTAGGTCTATTAGTGAGTGGCCGGGTGGCAGCATTCAGTGACAGTTCAGTTCACATTACGTAAGACCTATCAGTGGCCGGGTGGCAGCATTGATTACTTGCCGTCAAGTTCCTATAAGATGACGTTTTCTATGTGTCCCTGTTTAATGTACTGAGTTAGCTGCTGGATGACAGTCTTTGTCTCCAAATTTGGGACATTTCGATGGCATGGCAAACAATAATATTAATGACAAAAGCAAAACTGAAAAAACGAAAAACAGGCAAAAACTGCGTGACCTAGTGACCCATTTTAAGGTGATGACAGTCAAAAATGGCGGCTGATTTGTCAATACTGGGCGCTGTGTGTTTTAACAATTTAATTTCCAATAAAGACATTTCTTCTCTTTGCCGCTCTTTGCTTTAATTCGTCGCTTCTTAGTGCTGAGACATAAAAGTGTGACGGCAAATGGAAGTAAAGGAAGGACAAAGGAAGGAATGAGAAGGAAAGAAGGAAGAAGGATTGGATGAAAGAAGGAAGGTATTAAACAGGATGAAAGGTGCGAGAAAATTCCCTTTCAATTATATCAACACAGACACACACATCCCGCCCTCCACACAAGCATACATGCGCACTAACACCCACACAGAAACACCAACACACACATATACACAAACATCCCACCTCCACACAAGGTCGCACTAAAACGCACACACACATACACACACACACACATCTCGCCATACACACACACACACATACACACACACACACACAATCATACATACATACATATACATACATACATACATACATATATACATACATACATACATACATACATACATACATACATACATACATACATACATACATACATACATAAATACATACAACACTGTATAGAAATAACACCCGTTCACACCCGTGCTGAAATGTCCAACAAAGAGGAGGGAAAAGCCAATAAACAAGCTGTTTATTATGACCGTATGTGCTGATTGAACTAGATCAGGACCAAGGCCGTCTCGGGGCATGACGTAAGCTAGGGCCACTGATAAACATGAGTACAATGTACAATAACTGAACATAGCGATAACTTTTTCTACTTCTCTCTCTCATTCTCTCTCCATCTCCATCTTTCATTCTCTCTCTCTCTCATACCCACTCCTCCTCTCTGTATTCGCCCCTTTTCCTCTTTTTCTACAACCTCTCTCTCTCTCTCTGTCTCTCGCTGAAAACCACAACCCACACGCATCCCCCCCCCCCCCCCAAACCTTCCATTTCTCTCTGGTAAACCTCATCCCATCTCTTTCTCATTCTATCTTTCTGACAATCCTTTTCTCTCTCACTTTCTTTCCTTCTATTTCTCCCTCCCGTCTTTAGTATTGAAACAACTCTCTCTCTCTCTCTCCGTTCTTACACTTGATTTCCAAAATTGTTCAATCAGCAATACGCTATGCAAACTAGATTTTTGCCAACATTGTCCGGGTCAGGAGATGTTAGGAGAGGAATCATAAAATTCTGATAACCCTGACCGTATAGATATGATTACTTTCTCTCTCTCTCTCTCTCCCCTTCCCCTTCTGTCTGTCTGTACTCCCCCCTCCCTCCCTCTCTCTCTCTCTCTCGTGCTCAAGGGTGTTTACACAACATATCGGTAGATAAATTAAGTCTTGACCAAGGTCAGAAGGCACTGTTAGGGACAACAACAACAACAACATGAACGACTATAACAACAACAACAATAACAACAACAATAACAACAACAACAACAACAACAACAACGTGATAGCCATGATTGTGTAGAAATGATTATTCTCTTTCTCTCTTTTTCTGTTT
>JBCAUA010480976.1:0-17224 GCA_038406235.1 Peronia verruculata | reverse complement strand
ATAGATAGATAGATAGATAGATAGATAGATAGATAGATAGATAGATAGATAGATAGATAGATAGATAGATAGATCGTTTTTGTGATATAGAACCTCATATCGCTCCTACCTGGTGTTGGTTCAGATCTTACAAAGACACAACGATTGACCATAACATTTGGTTTGAACAGCTTGGAAATATTTTCCGTTTGAAGTCATTTTGATTGTACTTGCATTGCTCACCACTGGTGTTCTCACAAATCTAGCCAGAAGTTTACCGATGATTAATGAACTGAAAAGATGCGCAAGATGGCTCGTGATTGTTCATTGAGTCAGAGAGACCTCGAAGCAAAGTATTGATTTTTTTATATTTTTTTTAACCACAAGAAATGCTTTGGGGACGTCAGGATATTATGGGCTTTTTGCACATTTCTCAATCAATGGCCTTGCTGGTTTTCTATGACTCTAGCCTGATGCAACTCCCAGTTTATCAGATAATTAGACGAGAACACACGGCCTTCATGAGATGATTTTTCCTTTATTTTTTAAAATTTAAGTCAGACCGATACTGCCCCGTGACTTAGAGTGTGTAGCAAGTATTCGCACCTTGGTGTTGGTATTTTCCATGATTAAACTGAATGTTACCCAAAAAGGACGTGTTTGGTGTTTCGAACACGTCGCTCTGCCCAACGTACAATTCGAATCAAACACGCTGGAGAGTTTATTTTTCAAATGTTATCACCTTTTTTTTTAGAATAACGTCAGATAGTAAGCTTTTGGCTTTGTGTAAATAGCAACACAGATCTATATGCATCAATGTTATGTACCAAATGTCCTATGGATTCTTTAAGTAGATGCCCACCTATATTGTATAAATATGCAAGTAGAATAAATGAATGAATGAATGAATGAAGCAAGGAAGGAAAGAGGGAAGGAAGAAATAATTATAAATGAATAAAAAATGATAAATAAGTAAGGGTAATAGTTGTTGAAAAGTGGCAGGACACTGTCATCATGTGCTTTGGCTCCTGATTTCGGTGTCTTTTTGAATTACGATACATTGATTTCATTTTTTTTGCTATGCCTGATGCCTATTTCAACTTCTTCAGTAGTTTATATTCGATAAGTCAAAAAACCTGGAAATCCCCAGCGATGTGTTTGTTCCCTCCTGATAAAAATAGAACACTCACTGATGTTTGTTAGGGCTCCACCACGAGATTTGTGAACAACTGGGTCAATGGTGGTGACATTCCAGGCGAGACATCTCTTCTATCAAGGACTTTTCTCTGTCCCAATTTCTTTCCTCTCTTCTACTTGACGTGTAAACGTATCTTACCGTCTTTGACACAATATAGCCGTAATCGGATAAATTTAGTAATTTTCAAGTCCATAAGTCTTTTACGGGTTTTGTTGCAGATTTGTAGTATAAATGACACGGAAGATAAATTGTGTTATGAAGCTATCAATAATAACAGTCTTAACAACAATAACAACGATGATGACTATGGAAATAACATTACAATAGCGACAGAAATAACAACTAGAACGATATCACACTGTTAAGGAAGTGAGATAACACGATAAGGCAGATATCAATGTCACTGGTTTATCTCACTAGTTACCAACGGGTTCAGCAATCACGGCCAATGAGACAGATCGATCTCTGCATACTTTACGTCACAGCTGGCACGAACGGCGAACACTTCTGGCTCAGGGATTCTCAAATCTTTTTTTCCCTTGAGCCCCCCGCCCCACCCAACTTTTCAAGAGTGAAATCAATCTCACCAGTTTTATGCATTTAATAACACATTTATATATTAATTTTCTTTGTATTTGTTCAAATATTTATTTGCTTGCTTATTTATGTATTTTATTTATTTTATTATATCTTAATTTATTGATTTACCTCTTCATTTGTTTATTGATTATTTATTCAATCATGTGTTCATTTATTTATTTCTTCATTTATTCACCTATTTATCTGTTTAATTATTTTATGTATCTATTTGTTCAGATAGTTTATTTATTAAACTAGTTAGTTAGTAAGTTAGTTCCTTATCTAGATAGTTATTCAGTTTGTTTTTTTTAATTTATTGACTTATTTGTGTATTATTTACTTATATTTGATTATTTATAAGTTATCTGTTTATTCATTTATTCGTTCATTATCTTATTTCCTATTTGTTTACCTTGGACTGGGAATTGCCAGTATATCTACTCTTATTTTACATGTAACAAAAAGCTAGTGAAAAAGCAACAATTAATTTTTTTAAAAAATCTTGTTCATCTGACTTCTAGGTTGATATACGAATGAAAAGGTCGCTTAAGTCTGTTCATTTATTTTCTTACTACGGAAGCTGAATAGATGGTAAAATGTCACTGGTGAATTCAGTAAATATTAACCCTTTTTCTTTTCAATTCCCTTTCCTACCCCCGCATTTTCTCAGCTTGTGAGACGTATATTGTATTACACTAGGTAATGTTTTGTTGATTCTCATCAACACCTATGTCTGATAATAATAATAATAATAATGATAATAATAATAACAATTCTTTTTTCTTAGGACAGTAGAAATGTTTCGGCTTAAGTAGTTGCCTGTTTTGCTGAGAATTTTGTGGGTAGGAATTTGGAATTTGGAAATTTTACCCTGACAGCGGCACTCAGCCTACTCCTCCATCGATTTCGAACCGCTAAGGGTTCTTTAACGTGCATAACATACATATGGATCTCCGAAATGTATTCGCCCTCATCCGAGAAGGCTAGACGTCGGGCTTCCCTACCAGAGGAAACCAGGGAACTGTTAGAGTCAGTGAAAAACTACGGCTTTTCAATCTTTGTGTTCTCCCATCCCGCAATGGGAGGACCCGCGAGTCGATCCCGGCCACGACCTTGCTGACTCGAGTTGTTTTCATCCTGAGGCAGACGTCCAACCACAGAGCCACGGTGACCCCAATAATGGTAATAATAATAATAATACTAATAATGTCTACGATGATACGTCAATTTACTGAATATCAATGTAGTAAGACATCGGTATGATTGCAGCAATGAACACATGACACAATAGTGTTATGTTATTTTTTGACCACGGTTGTGGACAGCTGAGATAACCACCACTACAGGAGGTTGAAAAGCTTATAAAAACCATAACCAACCATGGGTAATTCCCAGATCGTGGGCCCTTTGGTGGGGAACATCAACAGATGGAGACAGAAGTTCATTTCTTATTTTCAGAGTTGACAGCAATGGCACATTTTATTACAGAGTTGTCGTTTGTCCATCGGAAATGTCCAACACAGACTGGTCATGCCGGAGGTTGGGATTGTCATGGGCTCTTTGATTGTGCAGATGGCTTGTCAGGTCATGGTCTGCCCGGAAGGCTCTTTAGTAAACTTAACAGTGAATACTGGGTGCTGTTGGTCACCTGTTGGTGCTGTTTGTTTGCTTGTTTGTTTGTTTTTACCTGCCTGACTTTTTACTGCGCTGGATTATGCGCCCTTGAGAACAGATGCTCCCCCACCCCCTCGCTCTATCTCGGTCAGCTCTCAAGTGTTTACCATAAGATAATAAAGGCTTTCAAGAAGACACTTAGTATTTTTGAAGGGTGAATTATGCGATAAAAGGAAAGCGATTTGTACTGCAAATACATCCGTGCCCCAGCATGCATTGATTTATGGCTGATATTTGATAGTAGATTGTCTTCTCATTCACTGTAAGTGCCTATAGCATAGACTTCTATTTCAAACTAATCTGTCTTCCCGATGTCACTCAGTAGTGCCATGTGGTGCACAATACCCTGCCATCACAAGCTGAATTGTTTTTTTTTTTGCAGCATTAATGTTGAACATCTATGCACCAACCAAATGTCTGAGAGCCTCGTACTGGTGAATGGCTTACCAACTATGCACATATTTTTTTAAACCTTCCCCCAGTTTTTGCTGGTATCATTGTTGAGCCTTTGGATGTAAATCTGTTATTCTACATGTATATCTTTGCGTTGAGTATAAACAAACCATGCATTAATCTTTGTTAAGAATAAAAATATATATACCTATATTTTTTTAATTATCCAGTTTAAATGTGTGTAACAGTTGAGCATGATGGTGTTTTTGCAGAAACATAAATTCAAAGGCGAGTAGGCAACAATGAGTCACTGTAAAAGATAATGTCACACACCAACATTTCAGGTTCCGTTGGCACAGGGTCTCAAACTGTGAGTGCACAAACTTTTTGCTGTGCCTCGTGAGTAAAAATAGCACACCAAAATAACACTAAACTTTTCCTTGCAATTTTTCTCTTTCATAATTCGTGGATACCTTCTATTTCGAAGCACAAATTTTAATATATATACACTGTCTCTACATATTATGCACAAGTCTTAAATTGTTGAGAGAATTTCAGTTTTGAAATACATATGTATCTGGACCTAGGACCAATACTGTTTGCTGTGCTTAGTTCCTTCTTGTCTCTCTTCGTCTCCGTGGACGTTCTTAGTTTGAGATGACACAAACATACTCGAGAGATTTTTTTTTTCTCTTTTATAGCACAAAAGATTTACACCTCAAGACAGAACCATCTATGCCTCTATGCCATTTGGTTTCGTTTCACGGCATAAGAATATATGGGGCTAAAAAGTGATCAATGATCCAGCACACGAAAATGTAATCATCATTACTTGTTACACCAGTTATGAACCTATATACATAGGTTTTATGCTGTAGGCCAAGTGTCTCATCAAATCAGATCTTGTACACTCTTGTGTTTTTTTTTCTTCAAGTTTTCCTTCTCTCTCTTTTCCCGTTGTAATAACTATGTATGAATTAGTCTCTATTTTTTTTTTTTTTTAAGACTTTCTATATTTTTGCGTTTCATATCAGCTGTAGAAATGAATAATAAATGTAACGGAAACTCTGTCACTGACTGGTAGGCTATTGAATTTTTATGTTAGAAAGCATATACTGTTTTTGGTATTCATTCAAAACAGCTGTTGGACATGACGATCGTACTTCCTGTACTTGTTCATGTGAACAACTTGTCAAATTTTCGGCCCTTAACCCTAAAATGAAAGGAAATTTTTGTTGATGTTAATGTAATTTGTCAAGAACATAATAAATTGTCCATTCCTGATCGTAGAGATTGATATACATGTATTATGTTATACAGATGTTTTGTGTGTTGAGAATAGTGGCTTGAGAGTTCTAGGTATCTAAAGAAGGTTGTACATTTGTCATTAGGACAGGAAACCATTCTTCCTATTCATGAGAGAGACAGATTCATGGAACCTGGGCACCTTCCGTTTATATGTAAATTCTTCCCAATTCATTTTGTTAAGTGACCATCATCAAAGATTGGAAAGACTATTTCTAATGGCTAAAACATGTATTTTGTTAATGTGCATCGCTGTTGATAATTTGGGCGAATGTTGGTTGTAATCAACTGATTTCTTTATGTACAGAGCATTGGTATGTGGGTTTTTGCTTTCATTTTTCTGTTTTTGTAATGAACATTTTTTGACCGTTTGCAAAATGTGCGATCAGATGTTGTAATGGACTCGTTCTGAATTATCCCTTGACGAGAGATTTTTGTCGGAGGTTAGCCGAAATTACGGTGAGTACTACTAGTAGGACAAGAATGTCGCATCTCGGGTATTGACACTACAGTGGAAAGTTCTCCCACCTTGTAGTTGCAGTATTTGACAAGGTTTTTCCAATGATATACTGTACAAATAACAATCCATTTTGTGTTTTACTGCTGTATGTTCAAAATATAGGCAGAAACTTCAAGTGCCTTTGTCACGTGATAATTCATCTCAAACAAAAGAAGAACTCGTAGCTCAGTCTCTGATACGTCCCAGTACCAGCGCCAACACGGTCCCGTTCCGGGTTTGAACTGGGCCAGACCTGTGCGGGTTAGAAGGCAAACTCCTACTGAATCTACTGAAGCATTAAAGGTGAAACGGTCGGCCAAACAAACTGACGCGTTACGGTTGGAAATCTGTCTGCTGGCGCTTGATCGAGAACGTAAATGAGACAGACCCACTGGTTTGAACTCACCACATTAGCAGGGTGAGATTCAGATGTCCATCGTCATATGTGCCTTTCAAAAATGGGAAGATTGACAAATTAAGTGCCTCTATCATACAATTATGTCTATGGCTTATCACACATTATGATTCATATTAACATAATCATATACATTACTGATTATAACCATAGTTTGTGAAGTTGTTGTTATTATTGTATTTTTTGGACGAATTCGCTTTGATCAAAGAAAATGCCAAACAAATAAATGAGCATTCCTGTAGCATGATCCCTGTGTTGAACTGTCTTGGTGTTGGTACGACTATAGATGGATATATACTGTACATGTATCTGTCTCATGTCAGTATCTGTCAGTTTGATGTGTATTGCCTGTCAAGCTTTTGTCTCTACTTGAGGACATTGTCATTGAACATTTTGATGTGATGTGAAAGTAAAGTTTAGATCATTTCTCTATTCACTCTGGATCTGTCGCTAACAAGAACAACAAAAAACTAAGAGTTAGTTTTACGGTATCGTCAGAAAATAGAACAGAAACACACGTTTTATTCACCGACTCATAGAACTTATCATGAAAAACAACTTCCAGCGAAGGCTCCTACAGTTTGTGAAGCAATGCAATATGTATCTCATACGGCCAGTCATTCCTGAATACATACATTATATTTGTATATGATGTTACGATTATTTTTTTTTTCTAATTCGTAATCATTCTCAGTTTGTTTGTTTTTTTTGGGGGGGGGGGCGGTTGTATGTTTAACTTTATACTTTAGTTTTTGAAGCTAGTCAGCCTTTTTGTCCCAAGGCTCTGGCGCCGATGTTTAGATTATTTCCTTATTTTGCAGGCATTTGCTTGGTTAATTCTAGACAACAATTTTATGTGGCGTTTTCCTCGTTCGGTTTAGCCTTTCTTTTTCTAACACACCATGAAAGTGTTTGTTCTACCTTTGCTGTTTCTGTACTCTATATCAGGCCCGTTTTTGCGTCAGACAGCAGTTATTATCGGTCACACAAGCCAGCTTTTTTCCCCCCTTTTATTGCAGGTACTAGACATGCTAATGTTTTTGCTTGACCTATTTGTTGTTTTCAGTTTTATTTTTAAGTAAGGGTATGCGGCATTATAAAACGTAAATAGTGTTGAAATTCTAGCAAGGGAATGTACAGGGCATTGATAATAAGCCTATCGTTTGAAACAGCAGTGGCGTTTTGCTGGAAGTAAATACATGTACATTTAGTATAGCTTTCTAGCAGCTCAGTGTGTGGTATATTGCTAGCCAAGACTCTTGTAATTAGTTTTCGATTCCAGAGGAACCTATGCTATGATATACACGTAGTTAAGTGTGGAATTAGACTAAACAGTCTGCACAAATATGCTTGCACTGGAAGTCTGAATTTTGCAATAAACTACATGCATTTGTATATCAGGCCTTTCGTTCGAAGCATCGTAGCAACCAGATCAGCTGCTCCAGGTGGTTGAAAGACGTGATAGAACGGAAACATCTCAGTAAATAAAGTTAGTCTTGGTCTACATACTCTTTTTCGTAATGTAGAAACAGCATTTTGTTTTTCTCCTTTGTCAGTTACTCTACAGTGTCATTAGGTGGAACTAGACTCTAGTGTTCTTTGCATGACATAAGATGACAGCTAGAAAGTTGTTGGGGACTGAACATTTATTTGACATTTCTTAGCAGATGACTTACATGACATTAGATGACACCTGTGCGATACAAATATGTGTCTTTTAAACTTTTTGTCATTTCAATTGTTGCTTGTGTCAGTGTATATGCCCGTAAACAAATGCTTTGTTGAATAATCACCGACAATAAAGAGAATGTATTTTTTTTTCTTTTATGTCAATGAATAATTTTTATTTTATAATGATTATGATTGTCATGGTGTTGATAACAACAACGAAGAATAAACTTATCATTTTATCATTTATATCACTAATGACTTGTCGATTCTTTTGTTTGTAGATAATTGTTTTATACACCAGCCCACCCCAGATTATCTATCACTGTCATACCATAATTCTTCTCTATGCATTTTTTATCACCCACTTAGCTTTTATCTTTTTTGTTAGCAGCTAGAAATTGGTGAATTAATCTTTACGTTCTACATGTACTTATGGCTTGTTTATATACAGTTTACACTACTAAGTGGGATTCTTAGGATTAAATATGTTATTATTTTTTTTCCAGTTATTATAAAGCTACTGTCAGTAACTGACTAGATTAAGAAATGGCGGTATCTACAGACAAGGGTCATGCCTATCGTCAACACTATTGTGGCAGTCAGTAGGTGGATCGGCTTTTTTTTTTTTTTTTGTAAGCTGAGGAGCAAAGATTATCACCCATGGGCCTGATTTAAATCCAAAGGAATGTGGAAATGAATCAGAAGTAGGTACCACAAACTGATTTTTGAAACTGTTTTTTAACAAATCACTCAATATTAAAGAAGACAGTACTGAAACAAGAACAGAAGAAGCTTTCTGTGGGCTTTCCTCTAGTTTTTATCATTGACCTGATTTGTAAATTGTCAGCTTTACCGCAGTAAATCCATCCTCCTTACATCATCTTTAAAATATGCTGTTCAACGGTCGAGGATTTACCCTTTGTGCCATGCCCATACAAGACATTACAAACCAAATAATGAAGTAGAAGCCCCGAAGGAGCAGATCACAGCCTAGAGATCAAATCTATACAACTGTGGTTCTTCAGCACCACAGTGACGGATCAGTCTTTGAAACTCTCTTTATATTAAAATACAAAATAAGAAGCTGAAGTATATGTATATTCGTTGTCCTTTTAGCGAACTGGCTTAAACAAAGGATATGTAAAACATAACCCCTTCTCTATGTCCTGTGTTCATTTCAAACTATTTGACTATAGAAAGGTTAAAAAATCTTCAGTCCTGTATCTGCGGAAATAAGATTTCTCAATGTGCTCTGTTCGCTGAACATGTAGCCCATCCATCGATACCTATGCGGTGAACGCGTAGCTTCTTCTTTTTTTTATTTATTCTTCTTTTCCTTT
Organism: Peronia verruculata; assembly: GCA_038406235.1. Lineage (NCBI taxonomy): Eukaryota > Metazoa > Mollusca > Gastropoda > Systellommatophora > Onchidiidae > Peronia > Peronia verruculata. Next base: position 8,171 of record JBCAUA010480976.1, on the reverse strand, counting down.
TTTATCTCATTTTGGCTCTCTCGATCTTGGCTCAACTGTGTGAAATGTGACTGAGGTACTTTTCAATTTCGGGTCTTCCATTCCCCAACTACTGCATTCCAGCCCAACAATTAAAGTAAAGAGTTCAATTGCAGTCTTACTAAACAGCACTGAACGGTTTGAACACAACTCTTCAAACTTACACATTGGTTGGAAAGGGACCAAGTTCCCAGGGCTTGCCAGTCTCATTTACACACTGTTCTGTGAGGAAAGCCTTCCACTCTGGGTACGATCTATGGTGTTATCCAACGGGGCCAATAATCGCCCGCTTTAATTTAATTAATTCCCTTTGCCGTGACAGGATTTTCGGGCAATTTGATCCTGTTGAAATTGCCCACTGTCGGCTTTGAATAGCTTTGTTTAGATTTCGATTAGGGTGATATAGCATATCAACGTGTTAGTGTTGGTGTCAGGAAATCCCGTGGTACAGTTTCTGTGCCCGCCTCTCTTGTCCCACCCCCTCCCCTCTTCTCTTGGCCTTCTCTCGTTCTCTCTGCAACCCTCATCTGCCTCTCACTCTCAATCCATTCTCATTCTTCCATCACCTCTCCTCTCATTTCCTCTCTTTCTCTTTCGTCCTATTCTCATCCCCCCACCCCCCTTCCACCCTCCCATTCCATTTGTTTCTTTCATACATACTGTCGCTGAAAGCCTCTCTCTCTCTATCTCTCTCTTAGACATCTCTTCTCACACTCCTTGCTCCTGTCCTCTGTCCCGCTTTCTTTTCTCTCTTCTTCTTGACGTGTAAACGTATCTTACCGTGTTTGACACAATATAGCCGTAATCGTGCTAATGTGCCGTTAGAACCCAACACAAAAAACCCCCAAACAAACAGGTTTCGTAAATCAAGTTGATGGTCTAAACTTTCGAGCAGCCTAGAGGCCCATTTCACTTACAAAGCGTCAAGCCGGTTTATGGCCTCATTTTCTTGAAGAGCTCCTTCAAAACCAACTCGAGAGGTGGGCGTGATATAACACCGATTGTTATACTGACAAGAACAACCACAGGGGTTATGACAAAAACAAAAGTAACATCATCAGGACTGGCAATAATAACAACCACTATAACAACTTATACAATCCTAGCCATTATAGCAACAACAACAACAGAAATAACAACAACCACAAAAACAAAAACAACTGAAATAAATACTATATTATTTAGGTAAGGTAGAAACAAGAACTTATACTATTTAAATTGGAGAGCCGACTGCTGATGTCACACATGCTGAGTGTAGAGCCATGCCCATGAGGGAAAGATACACAGTCAAAGCCCTTTACATGTTCATAATTTCACGAACTAACGAAATTCACACTGTCATTATCTCATGATTGCAAAGTCTGTTGTATTCTGTCCTTGCTGTAGCTCTCGATTTAGAAAAAAATGAATCCGTTTGTTCACATCAAAATAGTGACCAACTCAGTGCATAGTAAAGGACGCCAAGCATAGCAAAATAGCAACACCTCCATGGCCGTGGAGTCGAGTGTTGGCACGCAAGACACAGGGTGTTTTGTTAAGGCGACGTCACCAGTCCGCTCCCCGGTATAAAAACTCCTTCGGGTGGCCCAAAAAAATGACAGTCATGTCGTTATTGTCTGGGGAGTTTCCGGCCGCCCTGTAGATTAACCCTGGTTGTCTCAGGCACGGAATGATAGTCTCATCTCCAGTGTTGGCACGCGAGACACAGGGTGTTTCGTTAAGGCGACGTCATTAGTCCGCTCTCCAGTATAATAGTTTAAGCTCCTTAGATAGAAACTATCACTTACATTGAATCAGAAGCTAGTGTAATGAGCTTTCAGGATACAAAATATGTTTTCTGCTCCTCGGCATCTGCAGTTGAAGGCAACAGTGACAACCACAATTCAACGACAACAACAACAACAACGACAACAACATCAACAACAGAATCGTTCACAAAAGAATGTGATCTTTAAAATCTCTGGTATCAGGAACACGATCTCTCTGAAAGTACCAGGTCTTTCTTTCTTTCTTTCTTTCTTTCTTTCTTTCTTTCTTTCTTTCTTTCTTTCTTGTCCTTCTTTCTTTCTTTCTTTCTTTCTTCCTTCCTTTCTTTCTCTCTTTTTCTTTCCTTCTTTCTTTCTTTCTTTCTTTCTTTCTTTCTTTTAATCAGATACAGATAGATATTTTATTTCCTCGTCTTTTTTTTTCTTTTCACAAAAACACCATCACAACAACAACAATGACAACAACAACAACAACAAAATGGTATTTAAAATAACAACGTGAGATAATAATTAGTATCACATATCAGATACCAGAATCACTGTCTCTCCATGGAAGCTAATATTTAGTTATGGTAATAGAAAGGCAGATATTTTTTGCTCCTCGGTGTCTCCTTTGGAATGCAGCAAGAACAACAACAACAACAACAACAACAACAACAACAACAACAACAACAACATCATCATTCATTAAATGGGTGTGACTTATAACACCCCTGATATAAAAAAAAACAACAATCTGTCTGTCGACGTTAATTTGAGCTTTCATTTGTATCCCCGATACTACCACCTCTTGAAATCAACAAAAATAACGACAAAATTGTGCACAAAGGGGTGGGATATCTATAGCCTCTGGTATCAGAATGGCGAGCGCTCTGTGAAACCGAGACGAACATTTTCTTTACCTAAACATCCGTTTGATAGCAGTTACAACAACAACAACAACAACAACAAAATATGTCACAAAAGCCTGCGATAAATATAGAACAAGCTTTTGAGATTGTTATGAAAGATAGCAAGGAACGTTGTCAATGTCTGAAAGCTATGCTGTTCTTTACCGATGAAATTTTAAACATAATCGCAGGCCGTTTCTATAATATTGTCCCATGTCAAAGGACAGAAATTCTGTTCTGCCAGTTCCTGAGAAATTAGGAAAAACATAAAGCACCGGATCAGGAATACTGTTTTGACACACTATTCTGAAGACGTGTTGACCTACAGAATGATAGTGTGTAGTGTGTAGCCCCAGTCGGTCAATAATTATGTGGTGATAAAGCTTGTTGTTTTCAAGGGCTGGCTAATGGCTTGCAAAGTGTATAGAGGGTCTGGGGAAGAACAAAGGCGTGGATGAGGAGGGGGGATGTTAACCTGTCACAATCCATAAGAAACTTTAACCCATTGACTACCACGACTGGGACCACAAGAACTTTTAACTTTCATTCCAAACCACAGTACATGTATATAACGAAATATGAGCATACACAAAACAGTCTAGTAAAATTACCTTTTGGCTTTCAGGCTTTCACAGCTGACTCCACCCCCCACCCCCACCCCCGGCAAAGAATTACTGTTTTTTTATATTGCAACATTTTGCGTATTCTTAAGTTTTGTCCGAGAAAAGGTTCAAAACAAAGTGATAACATTGTTTTAAGGCAGATTATCTTCACCCATCCCGTAGACTGGATGTCCGTTGGGCGCTTTTGAAGATTTGACCACCAGCTTCCTCCACCCCCTCCCGTCTTTATCTTTCCTGAGCGTGTCTGCCTCTGTTCATTTTTCCCCTGGACGCTGCCTTGCAGGATCACCTTGGAAAGGCCGGATGAACGGGTGATGTGTCCATACCACTGCAGTTTCCTGACCATGAAATGTGTTGACTCAGTGTTGATCTGTTTAAATAGTCTGACCTCTGATACTATTGCCTACTCTAATACTATTTTCTGATGTTTGTTTGTTTGTGTTGGGGTTTAACGACACATCAGTACGATCACGGCTATATTGTGGCAAACACGGTAAGATACGTTTACACGTCAAGAAGAAGAGAGGAAAGAAAGCGGGACAGAAGACAGGAGCAAGGAGAGGGAGAAGAGATGTCTCCCCTAGAATGTCGAGGAGAGCATTCCATGGGAGACACCTAACCGGTGGTGGACTTACACCACCTGCAGGTGGGAACAGAGAACCTACTTATAACCCCGGCCACCCGCCGGGGAGGGGGGGGGGATGTCTGATGTAAAACATCCAACGTTCTTTCTGAGTTCAGTCTGTTGAAGGCATTCCTAACGTGAGTAAAATTTTTATACCGACACTGCTCAAGGATAACAATATAAATCAGACCGGCGCCAAAATACAACTAATGTTCCATGGTATTCTTGGACACCTGAGTTATCAAGCTGATGCTATTAAAAAGACCAATAGAGCGATGTCGTAATTCAACAAAGTCGTAATGGCAAACTTCATCAGATAAGTTTTGCTATAAACATAGGTTGTTGTTGTTGTTGTTGCTGCTGCTGCTGTTGTTGTTCTCAACATCTCAGCAGTGCTGAAAATGACTTTTGCCATTGCCACAGAGAGATAATCGTAGTATATAATTCCGGACTGTTGTGGGTTAAGCTTGACTGACATTCAAATTTCCCGGGAAATGACCAGCCCAGATATCCAGCAATGGGTCCAGACAGCTAAGAAAGGAAACACTTGTGAAACACTTTAGGGAACCGATAATTATTTTTATCACAAGGCAAGTGAAGACTCCAGTGGAAAAACCAGATAATTTACATTTTCTACAAAAGGAGAAAAACAGAAATAAAAGTTTAGAAGTCTATAGTTTTTCACTGTATACCCTTTAAAAACTCTCTGGCGAAACTTACCTGTTTTTTGTTTTTTTTTTTTCAAAATTATTGCTCTGGTTAACAAATCTGCACGGTGTGCTCTATAACGGGCCAATAATTCATTTTTCATTTAAAAAATGTGGCATTTGTTTTTCCCACTGGAGTCTTCAAATATGGTTTCACGGCTGCAGAGCGGCAGTTGTTTATTTGCTGTTGTTTTCAACAACTACTGATTATCTCTGAAAGACCAGCTCTTTTTTAGTTAAGTTTGCAGTATTTCAAACCCAAGAAAATAGGACTATCTCGATTTTAAGTGCGAGTCCAGTTTAGTGAGAAGAAACTTTTTGGGTAGAAATTTGGAAATTTTGTCCTAACAGGAACTTTCTCTGGCAATAGTCCGAAGCAACGCCCTCTCGGTTTTCACATCAGCGAGACAGTCGTCGCTGTCCACCGAAACCGATCAACTTCAGTGGTTACGTCTGCTGTTAAGAGATAGATTGGTTGACCTCCTGTCTTGTACTGAATTATGTTGCTATAGGAGAGGGCTAACTGCGAGACGCCCGAAATGTATTCGTATTTATTTGAGAAGGCCAGATCTCGGACTTCCCTACCCAAGAATCCACATGACTGTTGGTTCACTGGAAAAAAATGCAAGCAGATTCTAAACAAATCTTGTCCACAACTCGACAAGATTCGAACCCGCAACATTAAGTTTTGCAGAGAAGCAGACACCTTATTCCTCGGCCACAACGACTTCTCTCCCTACCCCTTTTCCTAAGTAGCCTATATCTATATGTGTGTTTACTGGATGAGGAGAGGAGGCATAGGAGAAGGGGGGGGGGAGGGGGAGAGGGAGTGTCGAAGAGGAAAGAAAGAAAGGCCAGCCATTGTTCTTGTGCAGCGGTTACAGGCAGGAAGTTAGTTAACCCGAGCTCAAAGTCTGGGTGACGTTGACCTTTAGTACGAGCCAAAGCACCGCGTAATGACCTGCGATAATAAATTGTTCTCCCCCCCCCCCCTTCCCACCACTCCTGTTCTCTATCCCCTTTCCCCTTCCCTTGCTCCAGGGGCGTAGCCAGCCAGGCCTAGTTTGAGATTTGTTTGGGTCTGGATTTTAGTTGGGAGTTAACGACGCATCCGCGTGGTCGTAGCTTTTCCTCGCCTAAGACCCTATAGAATATTTTTGCCACTTTACAGTCGTCTGTGAAGGACATGGTGAAGTTGTTTATTAGGAGTAACAACAGTAACAACAACAATAACAACAACAACAACAATGAGGAAAAAGATGACTTGCTTAGGACAAACTAAGACACGGAACGCGAGCTCAGTTCTTTGTTGTCCTACCTCCATTCTGGGCAGTTTGGAGATATTTTTGTCATGTGAAAAAGGAATAGTAAATCTACCATACAATGTACTTATTTCACCAATCACTTGCCCAAACCTGATAGATTTATGAAAATCATTTTGTCCTATCTCCTATATACAAAAACCGTTGCTAAACACAACTCATCAATTTTTTCAAAGTGTGAACAATGGAGATAGGGCAACAAACACAATAAATGAAGAAAAAAGAAACATTCGCGTCTTTGAATAACCGCCACCTTCAAACCTCACACCAGCATCGATTTTTCTCAATGGGAGATCGTTGTGTTCAGCCTTATTACTTCCCTTTGCTAAAAAAAAAAAAACAACGGAGTGTCTATCTGGGCCTAGTACTGCAATGAGGAAGCATAGGCATATAAAAAAAAGTTGCACCACATAGTAACAGCGAAACAATTTTGTATTGCCTCGCATATGGGAATGTCTGTTTGAAGTTTTGGAGGGAAGGGAGAGGGGAGTGAGGGGGGGGGGAGCATAACTAACTTACTGGATATAATAACTTTCTTACGCACGGACAAACAGAAAGAGTTGCATCAATAGGCCCAAAATAGACTCCAGGTTTAGCTTGGCTAATAGACTCAAAGAGACGGCGCAAAAGTAAAAAGTTTTGAACAAGCAGTGTAAAGACGAAAAAAAAAACAAAAAAAAAAAAAACCCCACTTTACATCATAAAATTCCAAAGACTGATCATCAAAGTAATTAACAAACTTACAGCAGTAAGAAGAAAAGATGCTCTTTGTGCCAGCTTTTAATATTTTAAAAAATAATGTACATACCAAGAAGAGGGCGAAAAAAAGTGATTTTCTCCCTCTTGACACTGTTTGTCGAATCCCTCATGTGTCTATCAAAGGGAAGTAATAGTGCTGGTCACAACGATTTCCCGTTAGCTCTCTTGTGCCAGAAGTACGTTATAATTACTTTATCAAACTTCACTTCTGAATTCCTTAAAATGACTCAGCCTACCTAAACACTTAGTATATGATCACGCATGCTCTTTGATAGCAACTATTTCTTGAATTTTTCAAAAGTTGAAAAAAGATTGTTAGGACAAACCATGGTATTTTGCCACTCTTATATAACTTCGTGAGATGTGACAATTCACCATGGTTTTTCACAAACCGGAAGTATTTCAAGGAAAAATGCATGTGTAAAAATAAGATTTGGGGTCATGGGTCATTCGGCATGCTTAATTACTAAGAAACGTTGATTGCACAATACACCCAGACCACGTACGTGATGTAGGCTCACCCTCGCAGACACTTAACATCGCTCTCGTCCGTTCTCAAGGACATCCGCCTCCTTTTTGCAAGGCGTCTCGCCCATAAAGGAAATCCTTGTAACGCATGCATTTTTGTTTTAATGTTTACGTCCTTTGTTAGATCATACTTGTATGTATCGTCTTTTTTATCATGCACACACACACACACATACACACACATGCACACAACATATTTACACATATATTATTGAGCACTAGTGTTTTTTTTTTTTCTCACGTCTGTGTGGGAAATCCCTAAGAGGCATTGTATTTTGTAAAAAAAATTAATAAGCATCCTTGTATCATTTTTCTTTTCTACACAACGCGATCAGGCAGAGCTACACAAACACATCTCCATAGTAGAATTATTATTATTATTATTACTATTATTATTTTGTTCTTCAGCCGAAATCGATGTAATACTTTTCTGTCTTTTTTATTTATCAATGTATATTATTCTGCTAAACTTCATCCATTTCTTTTCTTTTCTTTTTTTCTCCCTGAATTCATTTACACAAATTACATTTATGCACCAACATAGAACCGTATTTTCTTTTCTGCATCCATCGTAATTTAGCATTGTTAATTAATATATTATTATTATTGTTTTTGGGCTTTTCTTTTTCGTGGATAGTTAAACATATTCTCCACGACTTGACAATTTTACCAGACGCCTCTGTGAATAAAATCTGGGATGTATAGTATGTGCTCGCTTTAATTAATAATCGATACTCGATTACGTCCCTATTGAAACGTGTGTGTATCTGCATAATATGTGTATATGTGCATATGTGCCGATTATATAGATATTAATCTCCGCCAGTCTGGAGACTATTCTAACAGAAAAAATATTACAGTTCTATCTATCTATCTATCTATCTATCTATCTATCTATCTATCTATCTATCTATCTATCTATCTATCTATCTA
>JBCAUA010480866.1:0-15525 GCA_038406235.1 Peronia verruculata | reverse complement strand
CCCCCCCCCCCCCCCCTCCCCCCCCCCCCACCACACTAGCTTGTAACATTTTCAGCATAATCTATTGTTATTCTTCTTTGACCAAACTTCATTCCTTTTTTGAAAGAAACATAAGCTGCCATTCTCTGATGGAAATTAAGTTCTGGGTAATGTCTGAAGCCTTAGGAATCAGTGGTAGTATGTATGTGAACTGAAGATAAGTGTGTATAGCCAAGAGAAAAACACCTAATGTGGGGCCTAAATGTAGCCTAAAAGGTTGAACACAAAACTGAACATTTCAAACTAAATAAAAAAAATAATAATAATAACTATAACAACTTCTTTAGATTTTATGATTTTTCCATTCAGAAAACACATTGATAAAAAATTTCCTAGTTCTAGTGATCTTTGGATGTCAGATTTAGTATATCTGAGATATGCAAGGTGAAGTATTTGGGACCTGAGGGTGAAGTGTGGAGTGATGAACAAAAAACCGGGAGAAAGCCTGATCTTGAGTATGTTTGTAATGTCTCCAGGCCTGGGAGTATGGCATCCCTCTGTGCAAGGAGCTGGGTGAGCACTACGAGAAGACATTCCAGTACAAGAAACTTGGACAAATTCTAGTAAGATTGTACATGATGTAGATTTGGTGTGGTTCAGAATACTGACACTTAAAGAACGCCCGTCTTTACTTCAGTATATTCCATCGAACATTGGCAAATCAGGTGGTCATATCTGGGAGCTGGAAATATGATATCATATATAAAGAATGATGATGCTCAGTATAAATGTTCAAACAATATCAAAGATTACATCACTATGATCTGTCAAATCCTCTGTTGCTATTTTAGACCAGCTGAATCTTAAAGTTTAAACTGCCACAGTATACATTGAAATGGCAATGAACAGAACCAGAACACATCTTTCATCAAATTGTCTAAACCTTTCCTAAGAAAAGAAGGCAGTTTGTTGAAAACCATACCTGTCTACAGGATTCACACTGACAATACTATACTCCCTGCAAAGATTAGCTGTGTCAGACAGCAGAAAAAAATTTAGCGTTTGTGTCGTGTTGATATTGGGGAATTTGTCTCAGTCTAGTCAGGGTACAACTTTTGTCTTTCGGACTGCCTTATTGATTAATTGTATGATAGGAGTGAATAGATTAGAAATGCGTGTCACAGAGATCTCATCTTGAACTTTGCAGCAAAGACAGGCTTACTTCCTGAACCAGATCCTGGAGGGGGTCAAACTGCGACAGAATCCCACTTACTACAGAGTAACTTACTACGGAAACACATTCCCACCATATCTGAAGGTGAGTGTTGTAGAGCTGTCTGGTTTCTCATGGTAAGATATGATATGATGAAACAGGCACTCGTCAAAACTGAGACAGCTGGAGAAATCAGTTTTATTCAGCAGTACATTTTATCATGAATTTTTAATGTTTATTTATATCTTTACACAAAACCTTTCTATGCCCATTTAAAAATGTATTTCAGAGTTAAATTTGCTGAAATATATTGAAGACAAGTCCATCAATTACAAATTTTGTAGCATGACTTAAAACAGGATCAATAAGAATCATCAAAATTGATTGGTCATTTTTTCACTAAATCCAGCTGTCCAGCATATCACTCCCAACATCTTTAATTGCCAATATCTCAACTTCTGTACCAGGTAACAACAGACTTTTTCACTAATGGAAATACAGACCACTGAGCTTCAATGTGATATCAAAAACTCTGTATGCTCAAAATTCCAGCATTGCCTGATTTCATTGTGGTGTATCGCATCTTGTAAATGATTTAACCCTAAAAGTACCAACAGAAATGGATGGAGTGCCCAGGTTTCTTTGTCATTTTTTTTCTGACTCAAAACCACTGCAGGAGGAGTGTTTTATTGTTGTATTGTTTGTTCTCTCTTTATAATTGATTAAAAATAAGATTGGCCCCTGAACATATTTACTGTTAATAGAAGGAAAGGTCACTGTATTTGGAAAAAGTTCTCTCTTTTCTTCTTTGCTGAAGAACAGCACGACAGTACTTGCAAAAATCTCTTTCAGTTTTATTAGTGACAGAGGCAAGCAAAATGAGTGCACTTCACTTTGATAACAAAAGAGTTAATTATAACTCTTTCATGCACAGATATGCACACTCAAAGTCACATCTTCTGTCTCCATAGCTGGCAAACTTAGAGTTTATCAGAAGAACCTCAATTGTCATCCAACTCATGTCTCTCTGTCACATAACATTTTACCTTATATACATGTGTAGGGTGAATACTGCAGGTTTATGCAGGAAAGTCATCCAGTGACGTAACAAACAAAACAATATAACATATGATACGTGTTGTTCCAGATATGTACACATTTTTGAGTTTCTAAACATCAAAGATCTTGTTTATCATGAAAACTGTCTAGTATCAGGGACCTATTGAGATCTGAAAATGCCTTTTGGCTTCAATATTGATGACATTATTGCTGTATAAAATTTAATGATACATTTTCTAAAAAACAGTCTTTATAATAGTGATGTTTGTTCTTATTATGTATTATGCTGTCTTTCTCCAGAACAAAGCTTTTGTTTATCGTGGAGACGAGTGCCTCAAGCTGTCCACTATCATGAGCCAGCTGATGACTGAGTATCCATCTGCCAACATTCTGCCCACCAACTCTCCTCTCGATGAATCTTACAAACATGGGGACGCACAGTGTAAGCCATTGCCTGTGCTTGTAAACATAGCTTACTAACATTGGACGTCTTCCAAATGTTGCTATTAATACCTCGCTGTAGAGGATTTCATGTGCTTTATGCTTCATCTTCATCCTCAGCTTGATAAACTTGGAATAGATAGGTTGAGAATGATAGATTTCCCTCCTCACTGACAGTTTACTCTATATCCAGTGGCAAACAACTATATTTCAAGTCAAATGATGATGATGTGTATCATCACAACTTATTTCACAGATGACATTTTGCAAATCCCCTAACAACAGTGTTTCAGAGAAAGATATGCTGGTGTTACTGGACGTGTCTGAGCTGATGTGCTCCATAGTGTAATATTGCACCACACATTGTAGCTTTTGATAAGAGTCGTTATCTTTTACCTCTGTAACAGTTTACGTAGCCCAGTCTCTTGCTCAGTACTAGCCTCTCCTACATATCTAACTAACTTCTGGTAAGACAGACATTATGTTAACACTAGAATTCCATTATGTGAACATAAATTATGTTGATGCAGTTAGCAGTGTGAAAAAAAAAAAATGCTTTTGCAAGGCAATCTAAATGGAAATGCCAGTTATGTTGTTATTAATCTGTTGATCCTAAATTAAATCATCAAACAATGAACGTGAAATGATAATGTGACATCCATTTTATTTAAATATATCTTTGCATTGTACTTTCTCCTTTAGCCTTCAAACACTGTCGTGGTAGTTCTCAAACATGCTAGGAGAGCTTTTGATTATGTAACCCCTCAAATAAATCATATTTGAACATTTCATGGAAAATGGCATGGTAAACTTGAGAGGATTTTTTTCAGCAGAAGGACATATCATTGTCCTGTCAGATCTATAAGTTCAGTATATTTTTCTATCTGGTTCAGACATCCAAATTATCAACGTGAAACCAGTACCATCGGAGAGACCAGAGTTTGTAGGCAAGGAAGTGCCAGGAGAAATCTCCAGTTTCTACACCACCAACGAGGTGGACACATTCCAATTTGACCGTCCCTACCACAGAGATGATAAGGACAAAAATAATGAATTCAAGGTAAGTTATCTTGTCTTTAGGACAGCATTTGACTTTCTTCATGAAGGACCATGCTCCGATAACAGCACTACTCTTGGATTGTCTACTAGTTATAGTGTTAACAGCATTGTTCTTTCCCTATGTTTAATCCACTGGTACAAAATGATAACATTCGTGGGTGATGTTTTACATATATATAGCTTAGGACAACCTGATGGTGACCTGCCACTCAAAGTGTATGGTAAGCTTACACAGTTTGACATTGGTGTTTAGGATGATTTAGTTTACTGTTACTCATGGGAAATGTTTTTGCTGTTTTTGTGGTGTCGTGGCCTAGCAGTCAGGCGTGGGTCTCGGGATCTGAAGTTCTGAGTTTGAATCCCGACTGGTGCCGACATTTTGTCCCTGGCAAAGGCAATTTACACACATTTCCTGACTCCACCCAGGTTTGAATTGGTACCCGACTATAGACAGTGCTTGATATTATTAGATTGATTAGGATTTGAGCGCCTAACAGGCAGCCGCCTTGTATGCTTCCCAGGAAGCTGAGAATGTTTATGAGTGCCTTCTTTGGGTCTGTCGAGGTAATAATAGATTGTAAAAAAGCGCTTAGAGCCTGTAATTACGGGGATAAACGCTATGTAAATACTTATTATTATTATTAGTCTTATTATTCTTATTATATGATTTGAAAATTTATAGATCTAGATCTTTTAATTTCCTCGTTTGTTGCCGGTGTTATGTTCTGGGAGTGCCCGTGATAAGTGAAAATCCATGAAGTAAGGATTTTGTTATTTACTTCCATTTCAGACCTTTATGAACCTTTCCCATACAGTTGTGAACCCTTTCTAGTGTTACACCATATATTTGTTACAGTAAGAAAATTATAGATCTTAATCATGTGTAAATACTTTTAATTCTACCAGGGGTACTCACCATTTTATTTACAGTGGCACATTGCACTATAGAGAAATACATCATGTACACATAAAAAAGAAACGCGATACAGTGAAGCTGAGGAAAGTGAACCTGTGATAAATGAGAGAATACTGTATTTCTCTTCAATTCAAATTGTGTAGGTTAATTAATAGAATGAGGTGGAAATATGGGATATTTAATGTTAAAATTTAACTTCTGCTGTTTGTTTTCTCCTTGTCAGACATTTTTAACTACCTGCTGGACAAGAAGGCCTCAATACACAGCGTCACCAAACAGGGATGTACTCTCTTGCATGCAGCAGTTTTTGGTGGAAATGAGCAGATTTTGGAGCGGCTAATAATGGCTGGTAAGTACACTGGAAAAAGCTGCTGGCAGTTGCATAAGGGATTTTTTTTTTATGGAGTGCCTATCTGGGCATAATATTGCAATGAGGAAGCATAGGCAAATAAAAAAGTTGCACCACAAGGCAAAACAATTTTGTATTGGCACGCACATGGGAGAATCTGTTTGCAGTTTTTTGGGGAAGAGGAGGGGGGGTGCTTTTCTATATATTATATCGCTGTTTGCTGTCTAAAAGAATAAAATGCATTTACATTTTGTTTGATATGGATGGAAAGGTCTGATAGTTTTCACTGCAAAATGCTAGAGCTTTTTGTTTTTGAGTATACAGATTTTTTGTAGCTGTTCTTTTATTTTACAGGTTGTCCTCTGAATAAGGTGGACAATAATGGAGAACATGCGCTGATCGCTGCAGTCTCTTCCAGATGCAGTTTTGAGGTAAGATTCTGCAAGTTTTTCAAGATTTAGCTTGTTGACTAGCTTTGCTCATCTCCATACAGTCAGCATTCTTTAATGGATAACCTTATAACCTGCGATGACGTGAAATAACTTGATGTTCTGGTATGATTTTGTTGGTTCTGGCTGATTGAGAATCAAGTGGTAAATATTGAACACCCTGGTAACAGAAAACTAATGAAGCTGTAGTAGTAGTAGTAGTGTCAACTACTTGCTTCTTGCTTGTGTGGGCAACTGAAGCAGTCTCTTCTTTACATTGGTGCCATAGTGGCAAATATATAGGCTGGCTATCCTCACCAGAGTCGTTTATCTCTGCAGTGTCATGTATGGTTTGTTCCAAATACATAATGGTAATCAACGACAAAGTGAATGATGAGATTATAGAAAATAATAAACGGCTTGTTCCAGATGATCAGCAAGTTACTGGATGCTGGAAGTGATGTCAACATTTGTAACAAGCTGAGGAACACAGCACTTCATGAAGCTGTTAATCTGCACAATGAACCAGTGGCGGACCTTCTCGTAAACAAAGGTAAGGATGTTCTGTTTGGTTCTCTTGTGGGCAGAATATCAAAACATACTGGGAACTGCTCTTATTGTCTGTGAAATATATGATAAAAATAGATCAGATGAAGAGAAGTAGTATTGTTTGTTAACTTCCTGTCAAGTTCTTCATATTTTTTTGCTTTTTGTTTTTTCGTTTTTTTAATATGAAAAGAAGTATATTGTTAATTTATATTACATAATTAGTTCGTAAACATGAATTACCAGTAATATCTTATGAATTTTAATATGTAACAGTAGTATTGCTAGTTTATTTGTTGACTTTTATTACATAATTTATTAAGAATCAGTGATAAAATACGAATGGGAATAGATTTCTAAATTCAGCATATAGCAATATTGTGGAAAGCACAATTTTTTTTTTTCATTATAGTAGATCTCTGATGTTTAGTTTATTTAGATACAAGGCTTGTTCTTGTAGAAGAAAATTTTCTTTCATCGTTTTGTCATTCATAACTGTTTCCAAGCTTCCATTTTGCATATAATGAGAGCAAATAAAAACATTATAATTTATTTAACTTATAGTTTGTTTTCTGAAAGAGTGTTTTTAAAAATATTACATAGAATCGAAATAGACAATAGAATGAAACTAATCATGAGTTTTTTTAACCTTTTTTTTTATCAAGATCATGTCAACTGCCAACAAACCTGGCCTGTCGCAAATCATCTTCTTTAGTGTGTCATTTCAAAGAAACTAAAGCTATTTAAAATGGTTAAAACTGTTGTCATATCTTATTTTCAAAACTCTCTTACCCTAAAATGAGGATGCTTCTTATGTCTCAGGCAGCGACATGACAATTGTGAACCATGAGAAGAGAACACCACTGTATTTAGCCTGCCAACGAGGCCTAACTGAGGTGGTCGACCACATGCTCAAACAGACTGGCTGTTCCACCTCCAGTCCCCACCCACAGGCTTTGCCCATTCATGCAGCTGCATACAGCGGAAGGTCATCCATCATCGAAGTTCTGGCCAATTACGGCTGTGATCTGAATGAGGTACATTTTCTTTTAATTTAAGTCTTACTCCTTTGAACATGAAATTCTGATGTAATGATCTGCTTGTTTTGTTTTGTCCTTTCTCATGTGCCCTCCAATGTCAAAGAGAGATGAAGTTGTCTTTTTTGTTTTGTTATTGTTTGTGTTTGGTCCAGATGAGTGGCTCCAGTATGAGACAGCTGATACTTTTCATATTTATTCCACTCCACTCAGCCACCTTGGTTGCTCTCTACCCCTGCAGCTCACTTCTCTTGTGATACAGGCTCTCACTGCTGGTGTTTAGATGAATGAATGGAAGAATTTCCCCAGTTTGCCCTAACCACTTAATTCTTGGATGTCCTGCAAGGCTGATAATCACTTTAACTCCATAATCTCAGACAGCTGATTCTGTGATGTTGACATTAACTAGCCCTAATCCCCAGGTATTAAGTAAATCCTTGACCTGGACAGAAACCATCAAAATGTGATATCAGGCAGTATGCCTTGACCAAAGAAAAGTGTTGATCATAGTCGTATTCTTTGTGGATTGTTTTAAAACACATTTTGTGAAACACAGAGGAAACATTAAATGCTGAGGAAACTGGGGTTATTAATTCATTTGTAGTTAAAAAAGCCAGGGTTTGATGGCTTAGGTGAATTGTGCAGTGATTATTGATTGGAATCAATCAAATACTCAGTTGTAATGTTGCTATTGAATTTTTGGTCCTGTTTTTCATATAAACCATCTGCTGATTGTTTTACGTTATTGAAATTATTAATCAAATATTGCAGTGTTGTTGCAAAATTTTTTACCTGTTTTTACTTTTGAGCCATCCACTAAAAGTCAAAAGTTTGATGAAATTTTTCCCTGACTGCTAAATCTCCTGTTGCTAGGACAATTTTGCATTCATTCATGTCATTTTATTGGTATTAGAGTAAGTGACTGTTATTTTTTGCCTAGAACCAGCATCTTGTGCACTTATTTGCACTGATCAAAATGTGTAATGGTCAGATCTACAGATCTGAGAAGATTTTTAGAGTTTGTGCTGATTTAAACAGGCAAAGAGTTAGCATGTTCATCCACTCACTCAGTTGTCACCCCCATCTAGGCCAAATTTAACTTTTGATTGCCTTTTTTTCATACTTCACCATTTTTTCTCTCAGGGACTTCAGGTTAAGCGCATATGAAATTGTAAGGGACAACTTGGTGAGATGGATTGCAGCCACCACTCTTTTATTATTTTTCTTTTTTCTGTGTACTTTCCTCTGGTTTGGACTGACACTATCTCCACAGTTTCCACCAAGTTCTAGATATCCAGCTAACACCTCATTTAACATTTCTTTACAATCCTCCCCCCCCCCCTTTAACAATAAAAATAATTATAAAATGTCTACACTGATCTGTACAAACGAAGCAAAATAACACTCACAATAAAAATAAAAATAATAACAGTATTAGTATTAAAATCGTCGCTATCATTATGTACTTGATTTTTGCAGAACTATCTTGGCACAGACTGACAACCGATCACTAACTAAATATGTTAATCCAAAGCAACAAACATATGACAGAGTATGATGAAAATATCAGAGGTAACAAATTTTTTACAAGACTCGATTTTTCATCATGACAACAAAGACATTATGCAAAGCTGGTTCTGTTATTTATGACATCATTTCTATGGTTATGACCAATAGTTTTTACACCAAACAAGGAAAACCACTCACAATGTACCGACATACAAATCTATACGTGTATACAATATCCATGTGTTAAAAATGCCACTGGTCTGTCCAACTTCAAAAACCTAGTGTTAGAAATGAACAAAGAAAAACATCATAGGAAACAAAGGCAGACAAATCTGACCAAGACAGTTAATGAAGTCAATAAGTGGACAGAGACAGGAGAGGACAGCCAAGTTAATGAACTACTTGTGACTATAGAGACCACTAATACAGACCACAGACACCACTACCGCAATCATCAGCCATTACACAAAAACAGTTCTAGTGGAGGTAACAGCCACTGATTTTATCATGTCAAGTCTGGCACCAGTGATAGATAATTAAGTATAATGAACAAACAAAGAGAAATTATAAACTGAATGGGTTAAAAAATATGAAAGAAAAACATTTCCAAACTTTATGTCCCAATAATGTCATAACAGTTCGTCATTAAGATACACGCACAGTGTACCTTTCGATTTGTGTACCTCTTGATATCAGCTAAATGGCCCGTAGACCTCATCTTATCACAACTGAGGAAATGAGAGTGACTATGATCCTTCATGTTGGCACCAGAGTGTCTTTGACTCATTGACGTCTGTCTCAGTTAGCTCTCGACTAAGTTCAACATTCAAAAGTATACTTTATTTGTCTTGGCTATCTCTAGTCAACTAGCGCGTGCCAAGTTAATATGGATGTGTCTATGTGTGCCTGGTGTGTGATATGTGGGTGTATGTGTTTTTCTTTCTTTTCGTTTTCTTTGAAAGGGTTTCTTTAGAACAGAGAATTTTGTCTTTGTACATATCACCATTTGGTGGGTCACACTTTGTGGCTGAGTCCATAGTCTTTCAGTCACTACATTTTGTGGTAAATTTCTATGGTCGCAGTGGAAAATATGGAATCTTCAGCTTTTCCTGAAGCATTAATTGTGGCTGTACAGAAACGACAAAGATTATTTTACAAAACACACAGCAATTACGCCAACAGGATTTTATAAGGACAATCAATGGAAAGAAATAGAAGGTGAACCAAATGTCTCCCCAGGAAGGTGATACTGTTCCATAAAATGTAGTCTCTCTCTCTTTGTTGAATATGAAATATAAGCAAAATCATTTATACAGAGGAGAACGTCTTCTTGCAACAAAAGCTGCAATGCATCCATTTTTGTTCTCCGCCGCCCACTTTACACCTGACCAGACAGGAACTTACCGAATGCAGACAGTACTGAATTTATTTTACAGAACTTTGCCACCCCCCGCCAACCATGATGTAAGCCAAGAGACAAAGATTTTACTATTTCTCCACCCTTACCATGTTTACCAGACAGAAAATGGCTGGCATCAGGAAAGGGCCAAAATATAATATTTGAATGGTTGACCGCATTGAAAATTTTCATACCAAAGATGATATTGAAAGGGTGCACGATTTTCAGGATTTTACACTCAGCTATGTATGAATTGCAATCTTGTTCAATGAGTTTTTAAATCTGCAGTTTCATTAATTGCCAAAATTCTTCAAATGTCAACTATTAATATTATAATCAGCTTTCTCCTGTACGTAAAGACAGACAATTTATGATACGAGTTAGACTGAATGATGTTTTATATCGCAAAATACAAACATCAGGTACATGAATATCTAACATTTTAGTGGAGTTTTAACATTTTGAATGAATGGTGTCTGACATACAGAAAAAATAAGGCAAAAATGATACATTGTTCTATTTTTATTTCCTTTTTAAACAACATTGAAAAGCCTTTCTTATACAATAAACAAATCATGAAATGAACATTTCCTTTTGAGTACAGCAATACCTCATTTACATTTTATATATTTTCATTACTGCCCAGATGAAAAGCCAAGCGGGCTCGAAAATTTGGCGAGCGATATTAGTTTCTTTTATTAACTCAACTCAAAATTTCTCATATTGTTTTTCCACTTTTTTGATGTATTTGATTAGTTGCCAGTATACAGTCATCTTAATTCTAAGTTATTTTATGTGAAAAATGATAATCATTTTATGTCATTACTAACCTCAGTAACCTCATTTTGTGACATGAAAATAAAAGCCTGTAAAACATTAGGATGATCAATATTATTACAATGAAAACAGAAGTAAGTTCTAAATAATTTGTTAAAAAAGTGCCAGCATATTTTGAGTAATCGAGGGGAAAAAATGCATGTTGAAAACTCCCCGATATAGCAACAAGTAAGAA
The DNA here is from genome assembly GCA_038406235.1 of Peronia verruculata. Taxonomy (NCBI): domain Eukaryota; kingdom Metazoa; phylum Mollusca; class Gastropoda; order Systellommatophora; family Onchidiidae; genus Peronia; species Peronia verruculata. Next base: position 4,578 of record JBCAUA010480866.1, on the reverse strand, counting down.
GATATTGGAGTGGCTGTGAGGCTTCCTTTTGGTGCCAGGTCTGACTACTTGGTGTTTGTCAGTGCAGAGACACAGAGTTCAAGTCCCATGTGATCACACGGCATAGAGGCAAACTGTGTGTGGTAAGTGACTCAATCAGCTTCTGATATGGGGGGAAATGTTAGATGTTTTCACATGTCGCCCTCCTCACCATCCGAGTCGCTACTGGACGAGCTGCTGTCACTATCGGCATATAAGTATACGTGTGACCGCCTGGGGAAAAAGCAAGAACAAACAAGCTAAATGCAGTCCCGGACATGGCTGAGAATTTTGGTGTTGTTGTTGTTGTTGTTTTCTCGGTGGCTTTCTTGTTGTTATCATGTTCTCTTTCTTATGCCATTTATGTTAGAGATGTCAGTGTTTATGTTGTTGTTGATATCATAGAGTTGTTATTATATTGTTGTTGTTGGTATTATTGATTCAGTCCTTGACCATATTTGTTTTCTGTGTATATGTTTCTGTTTTTGATCTGCTTTTCTGATACTTTATGACAATGTTAGTCCTGTACTATAGTTCAAATTGTTTCCATTGGTCTTTGTGTGTGTTTTTGTCACTACTGCACTTATTGAGCTGATGCTGCCGTTGTTGTTGATGATGATGCTGTTACTGTTGTAAGTGTAGCTGTTGCTGTTGTGTTACCACTGTCAATGTTGCTGATGTTGTCACCACTGATGTTGCTGTGCAGGGAATGTTCTACTACACATGTCGTACATATATACATGTATACATAATATCTTCTATCTCAAAGATCAGGTGATCTGCTCAGCATGGGGTTACATGGGCTAGCACAATAAATATAGGATTTGATTTTCAACGAAAAAAACATTACACTGTCAGTTTAATAGAGATCTATACCAAATTATTTCACCAACGCCACAACCTGACACAGATAACTATACCAGAACTCCCTCACATTAGAACCACCCTACATTACCCCAAATTTCTAAGCTTACCTGTCCTAACTGGTCTAGACGTTATTGTTGTCCTCAGGTTTTGTTCTACCGTATTAGACCATTTTGAAAATTCTGTAAGAATGAGACAGGCCCTTTACCTATGACCAGGACAGTAATATTGTATAATACAGAATTATTATGTATCAGGGGAAGAAGCATGGGATAGCAAGGGTTAACAGATCACATGTAGTAGTGCAGGAAGACCAACGCTCTGTGTCAGTACAAACCCAGAGACTGTCAGATTATCTACACTCACCATCCTTCTCCAAACTTTCTGATAACTGAGCTGTCACAATAGAGGAGAGGAAATCTTCATTGTTCTTAACTGTATTGATATTTTGGCTTAGAAGATTCTATTGCCAATTTGTTCACCTTGTTATTGTTGTTCATTGTTCTCCTTTAGAAACCAGATTACTTGGACATATACCGGCACAACTGTGTGGATGTCTTTGCTGGAGGCCAACAATGGGATGTTTCCGGAAGTTTCTGAATAACTTTGATATCAAAGTAGTTTGGTAAAGTTTGTCCCATGTTAGTAAAGATAGTGATGTTATATTGCTGTCACGTATATCATTAAGCTTCGCAGTATAGGCCTTCTGATACATTCATGCAATCAGGAACAAAAAAAACAGACATTCACTACAGCAAAATTCTGAGTCTAGTCACTTCTTTTGATCTTTACATTGACATTTTGAAATGAGTTATAATCATGTTATCACTGACTAAAGCAGAAAGTGTTACCATGAACAGCTGAAGTGTAACAAAAGCACATAACAACTCAGTAAACCTCCAGCCCCCAAACCACCACTACTCCCACCCCCACTCCTTCACTTTTGCCACAGCTACTTCACTTCTGTTTCTGTTTCATTGAACATTCCTTCCTATCTAACACTGTCTTTGCCTGTCCTCTTTGTCAAGTCAGAGATCTTTGCTCCATGGACTAGAGCAAGGGCTACATGAAGATTTCAACTTGAGACAGCAAATAGGAGCAAGATTTATGATGTCACACACAGCTAAGATACAGACTTGTACTGCCTTGTCCAAATACTGATCATGGGAATCAACTACATTAACTGTAGGCCTCAAGTTCCAAACTTGTAAAATATGCCACCTTAGAGTGAAAAAAATATGAGAAAAGAAACCTCCCTGGGCAGTCCATCCACAAAACAACTTTCCAGTACAAGAGAACAGGCGATAGTTTACGCTGTCAGATATGTCTGACTTTCAGTAACTCTGAGTCTGTGAGCCAATCAATGAATCTGATATCCAAACTGAGATAGTTATCTAAAGGAGGTCAAAGGTCAGCAGTGCTCAGCCCTCAAACTGCGGTCAACAAAATGACCCACTTCTAACAAGGGGAGATCATACACAAAACTGTTGCTAATTTATTGTCTCCATAGATCTACATATCTGAGAGGTTTATGCTCTATTTTCAAATCTTATTGTCACTGAAAGATAAAAATGGCTCCTCCGAAGTTATTAATAAGAATTAAGCACGGGGAAGAAACTTTGTTAGTTTTTTTTTTACTTCCTCCCTCTTTTCAGTCCTTACCTTGACTGAAAGAGAAAAAAAAAATGTTTCAAATCGTGTATTGACTGTCTGTATAGATATAACTGAGGTCACTGACTGGATCATCTATATTTTGGTCAAAGACTACATAAGAACTAAAGATTCACAGACAATTTGACCGTTATCTGACTGCTTTTTTTTTTAATGACAGCATAGATAAAAAAGGTTTGACTTTATGCAGAGAGACAAAGTGTTTGCTGTTTCGTTGTATACGATGGCTCAGTCAGGTGTTTTGGTCTACTCTCACAGATATCTGAGGTAGAGATGAGCGCCTGTATCAATCTATTGGATAGTAACATATCAATTACCTTCAGAACAATTATTTTTTTCACAAACACTGAGGACCTTTTGCTCTAGTCCATGAAATTAGCTGCATTAAGGTATTACTTTTACCATAATTTTTAAAACATGGGGAAAAAAAAAGAACCAGCTCATTCAATGCATCACGCGCTAGGCGTCCCTATACCAGGCCGAACACCTACGGTAGGCATTGAAGGCCGACTGTTTACATCAGCAGATTTAAATCATCGTTTAAAAAATCAGTAACAAGAGGCCAAATTGTTGACCTTAACAAAAGTTTATTCATACAAATCATAACTTGGCAAAAATGAGACACAAATTAATTGACACAGATCAATGACATGAAAACATTCCTTGCATTCAAATATGAGAAATATATCAGACATTCATAACAATAGCCAAATTAAGAAAAGGCCGCCAAATCTGGAGCACCATGCATGCTGAGTTCAAAAAGAGTCACACGACCTGAGTTTCACTCACGGAAGTTTCGTCGTCACAGAATGAAAGTGTCCAAACTATGTTATACTATAAAGTTGTTGCAGTTAAAACAGTATAATTTTAGGGCCACGATTTAGTGCCACCCTTCAAATGAATCCGGTTACCTGGCCTGTTTATAGGGACGCCTAGGTTGGGAGCCTATGGTTTGGTAAGGTCAGAACCGTCTGCGGCCAGCTCATGAATCACGGACGTTCGTGCAGAATGTTCTGGAATCGCCATGAAGGGTTTTATGACATGAATTCAAAGACTTCTCGTTGCCAATGACCGTTAGTTTCTTACAAAGAAAAAGAAGGGGGTGGAGTAGATAAATGACAAACCGACTCGGCCATAATTAGTTTTACACAGACGATATGATATCAGACAGACAGACAGGTAGACAGACAGACAAGTAGACAGACTGACAGGCACATTGACTGGCACACAGGGGGATGTGAAGTTGCATAAGCAAATATACAAAGAAAGAGGTAGAAAGGCAAGAGCTCGATAGGCAGACAAACAAGCAGACAACAGACAGACAGATGGACAGATATTCAGACAGACAGACAGACTCAGATATATATAAAAAGCTTTGAATATCAATTATTAAGACATCCTTCGTGACATCCCCGGTGAATGAATGTACGACTAAGGAGTGATAGAATGAAGGAATGAGAAGGTGAGTGAGTGAGTGAGTGAGTGAGTGAGTGAGTGAGTCAATCAGTCAGTGAGTCAGTCAGTCAGTGAGTCAGTCAGTCAGTCAGTCAGTCAATCAGTCAGTCAGTCAGTCAGTCAGTCAGTGATAAGGACATGAGTGAGTGAGAGAGCGAGTGAATGAATGAATGAGAAGGTGCCTGAGTAAGTGAGTAAGTGGATTGCTGGGCGCTAAGAGGTTGGACATTAACTGTGGTATGGCATCACACACTCCGCCGTGCGTGACACCTAAGATCTGCCTGACAGAGAAACAAGAGCGTCAGTGGTGAGTGCGGGGCAAGCGGATATTTTCAGAGCAGTACGTGAAATCAGCTTTGAGTCTGGACAGAAATACTACAGGGATGGTAATGAGCTTTGGGTATTGTTGGGCAAATAAAAGAGAGAGTGGGAGGAGAGGCGGGGTCGCAGCGCTAGATAGGATGAGTGAGTCAGGAAAGGTGGAGGTAAAAAATGAGTGAGTGAGTGAGTGAGTGAGTGAGTGAGTGAGTGAGTGAGTGAGTGAGTGAGTGAGTGAGTGAGTGTGTGAGT
>JBCAUA010480757.1:0-17226 GCA_038406235.1 Peronia verruculata | reverse complement strand
TGTGTGTGTGTGTGTGTGTGTGTGTGTGTGTGTGTGTGTGTGTGTGTGTGTGTGTGTGTGTGTGTGTGTGATGATTACCATCCTTAAATCAGTTTTTGTTGTTGTTGTTGTTGTTTTTGGTGGGGTTTTTTTTAATGACTAAAGAAAAATTAAAGAAAGGAAGAGATGTCTTACATAAATTAAAACCGCACGAAGGCCTTGTAAGAAACTTAAACCAACATTATTTTTCTTATACTGAGTAACTTACAAATCTCTGACCCAGCATAGTGCAACATGTGGACTTCCTAATGAGAGCATCATTCTCTAGCCCCCCCCCCCCCTCATGGATTTAATGTTACATCGTGTCAAAGATGCTAGGGGTTCGTTAACATTAACAATCAAACTACCGATGGTGTTTGTGATCTCACACTGCCTATTTCTTTGGACAAAGTTGACAGATCCTTCTTGGGCAATGTCCCCGGTTCTGTCATGTCAACAGTAACTATTGCTGTAGTAAATGACAGAAAGTATGTTATATTTCTCAAAAACATAAAAGACAATTTGTCTTTTTAGCCGAGAGTAGAAGGGAAATGAAACAGCTGATTTCATTGGAGAAAAGTATGTATCTTTGTAATCTCTCTTCCCGCCTCCCCCTTCTCTCTCTCGTTTTAATACCAACCCCCCGGGAAACCGGGGTATATGCAGGTTCTTTGCTCCCACTTGCAGGCGGTAAAAGCTCACCATCAGTGGGATGTCTCTCTTGGAAAACCATCCTTGACGTTCCAGGGATGACATCCCTTCTTTCTCTCCTTGTTCCAATTTTTTGCCCCGCTCTCGTTTCTCGCTCCTTCTTGATTTGTAAACGTATCTTACCGCGTTTGACACATTATAACCGTGATCTTGCTGATGTGCCGTTAAACCCTAACGGGAACAAACAAACAAATAATGTCTCTAATAAATGTGGTCTGAAAACTGAAAGATAAGCAGTGAGAGAGCAAGGTAGGCTATAGGAAAGTTAACCTAAAGAATCAGCGTTTATAGAATTCGCTGTATGCAAGAGATCTCATAGTACATGGTGATTCTGGTTACTAGAATCAATCATTAACAAAAATGACGTTTCAATTGAGAAAAACTCTGAATAAGATATGATCTTGAAGTCCGTGGTCACAATGAAATACAACAAATTTTATAAAGTACTGATAACTTACCGGCAATTAAGTACAATAACACAATCACACTGAAGGCTAAGCGCTATTGTTTACTAGAGTTTGCCTCATTTCGGGTCTGATCCGAAATCATGGGTTTCGGCCGGAAGTATGTCAGTCTCTTTCCTACGTAATTATTAACACTACTGGCTACTAAGCTTCTTATAATTTGGAGAGTATCTACGTTCAACTGGCTGTGAGTTTGTCATTCATAGAGAAGAGTTTTCATGGAATTTCCCAAAATATTGATGAACTCAATTAAATGCTTCTATTTCCATATTTTTTTCATATGCAAAGATAGGCAAGCACCCTATACCCATAGTCAGTAAGATGCAGATTGACCTTTATTTCAGGTATCCTCTTGTAAGATTTACCGCCATCGTTCTCTTTCACTTTGCACTGTCTCACTGACATTCAGATTCCTTTTTTATCCTTTATATTGTGCAATCTACTCTAAGGTATGCCCTGATATTGTGTGTCGGGAGGAGGGGGGGGGAGGGGGGTTCTGATTCCAGTTCAGTGCTCTTTACACAATGTGTTATGTCGGACATCAGATTATCCGGCTGCTGGCTTTGAAAAGATCCCGTATCAGGAGAGATTATTCTCACAATGGTCAGCGGACGTTCAGTGGACGTTATGGTCTAGCAGAGAAGAAGGGAGAAGGACAGGCTGGGGCATCTGGTCCAGGAAAGGCATGAAGCATAGGTGCTGCTACATTGTATGACTGGAGAAGATGTCTAGATGTATAAGAATCTGGAGCCATTCAGTAAGCATGTTTCTCTATGCCAATGTATTCCACTTTTATTTGCTATTCCCACCGCCCCCCACCTCCCACCCCCTCAATATCAGCGACCATTAACATTCATCACGATCACTCTACTCACACTCATAATTACCACAGGACTAGCCCACCATGACAACAACCACAACACTAATAGTGGCAACAACAACAAATCCCACCATCACCACTAATCGTAAACACAGCAGCATTGACAACATTTGATCCACCCGACAACATGGCCACCGCCACCATCATCACCACATATAACATTATCTTCTCAACATAAAAAAAAAAACGAAAACAAGAAACACGGGTGGCTAATGATCAGGCGTGATGATAAACCAAACTTTCATGGTAAGTTGCACCACATTTGAGATTCCTGAAGTATAAAAAGAGTACTTTAATAATCTTCTGGAACTGGAAGCAATCGAGGAGCTAATTAAGAGGGGTCCATTAGTTAAAGAAAAACGTGCAAAAACTCTTCTAAAAACAGCTCAGGTGTATAGTTATAACAGAAATTTGACAACCAATACAATTATTCTCGATGAATCATAACACACACAAAAAAAAAAAACAGTGTCTATATTTTTTTTTCATTTCTTAAAAAAAATAATTATCTTTGCATATTGTCATGCTCTACCTCGTATCAAACTAATCTTAGGCTGAGTTTCTCTCTTGACAGTCGATATTTCTCTACAATGATTTAGAGATTGAGGACATAAGATAGTTTGTTTCTGTAATTATGTTGCCCAGTGTACACTCTTGTCACTGATGTAGGGATTCGATTGTCACACGAAGAAAGCAGTAACTGTACTCAAGCATGAATAAAAGCCCAACCGACTTTCCTACATGTAGCTAGCAACGTTTGAAACAGAATTTAGGTTAAAGATTTTCGAAGTGGTTGAGAAGAGTCTAGAAAGGCCACAATCGTTAGATTATACGTTAAGCCTACCTTGTATCACGGATGGGTTTGAGGTGTCTCTACAAGAGTCCTTAACCTTTTCTGATATCACATTGATGATAATACTGCTCTGGTTTATGCAAGTGGGGAGGATGGGGTGGAAAGGGGAGGGGAGGAGGCACCAATGAAGGCAAGGACTGAAAAGAAGTTGGGAGCAAATGGGGAAAGTGTAGGGGAGAGGGAGGTAGAGAGGAGAAAAAAATGAATACAGAAGGTCAATGGCATTAGAACTGGAGTTAAAAAGTACACATATTATGCTACCTTTTTTGACAAGTTCAACAACACAAAACACGCACGTATCTCTTTGATATTAAAAAGTATCGGTGATAGTGGCAGTAGTAGGCTCTGGTGGGGATGTTTAGGATGATGGTTGCATGACGGTGGAGATAGTAATGATGTTGTCGGTAATGTGCCTATGGTGGAGGGAGATGATGGCGATTAACATTTGGCACCTCTGAGAATTATTTTTTTTTTTTTCATACCATTATTTTAGTATATTCCTTAGTGCATTCATACCTACGTGGTAGTGAAGCATTATAGCTAGTTGACGCTTGGCTGTCTCTGTCTCCATATCTAAGATATTCATTCAAATGAACAATGATGATAATTAATTATGGTGCATCAAGTTTCTTATAACAAATGTTTATGTCTGAATAGTTGCTCATTTCTTTTGGTGTTTGGAAAGTTGTCGGTGTACAGTCAACCTTTTACTTCAACAATCTTCTATAAATGATAATCATCACAGTTATGCTTATTATATTGTCCTGAGGAAGAGCCAATTGGGTTCGAAAATTTAGTATTCACTTTTAACATCAACATCAAATTGTTCATATATGTTATTTGCTTTTTTTTGTTTGTTTGTTTAATAGTTTGATTAGTTGCCTCTTGAAGAGTCTTTTTCTATTTTATGAAATGATAGTTATGACAGTGATGACCTTGACCTAGATGACATTAACCTTGTGTGGAAATTTGCCGAGTTCCATCAACTGTGTGTGTGTGTGTGTGTGTGTGTGTGTGTGTGTGTGTGTGTGTGTGTGTGTGTGTGTGTGTGTGTGTGTGTGTGTTTAAATTTTCTGCTTATCAGTTCACCAGATGGTTATTTGTTTCTTTAATTCTCTATGTTTTAAAATTTATGTAAAATGATGCCTTATATGATGCTGATCAGGATGGAGATGGTGAGAGTAGCTGTAATAAATATATCAGCTGTAGTGATGACGACGGTTATATGACAGTAAGATCTGACATTCGTTCTGTTATGTAATGTTAAAATATTTCATTTTGTTGACAATTATGCTGATGATGTATAAATGTTACCCCCATCTCACCCTACTCCCCGGCTCTGATTTAGCTAATCTCTCTTGCCTCCCTTTGTATCTTCCTGACTGTCAAGCAAGCACTGTGAAATATCTTTAAGACAAGTGCAGGTCGATATGTCCATGACATAAGGCTTGGTATTATTTCATGCCAAGGCTTATACAGCGACAAGCGTGCCTGGAGTGCTCCCGAACAAAGCCTGCTTTGAAAGTGGTAGAGACAGTTGCCTCGCTTGAAAGCGGCATTAGAGACTTAGACAAGGCTGGGCCCATATGGCAGCCCAGTACTGAAATAGCCTACCATTAGCCACCACAGTACAATATTCATTTAGTTTTTGCATACCAATTTCCATACGTATTTCGTGGTGATATTTCTGACAGTTGTTGCTTCGAAACTGAAAAAAATACTATCGGTAGCCTTCCTGTAACCAGCACCTTCCCCCTCCCCAATTGTCTTTTCTTGTTTTAAACTGTCCTTTCTTGCGTTTATTTCCTCTCTTGTCAGCTCTGGAGCTGTCACTTCACTATAGAAGGGCGAGGACTTATTTCAAAACTACGATTAAAACCATCACTGCCAATCACCATTGCGCTGCTTTCGTTACTATTTCTTCTGACACTGCCTCTGTTACTACATTACATATACACAATAGCTTACAATGGCTATAATGATGATAATCATAATAACAATAATAACAGAATTTTGAGGGGGAAAAAAGCCAATAAGGAAAATAGTATATCTCGCAGATCTAATCAAATGGGTGTTTATTATTTTATTTTTATTATTTTATATTTGCTCTATTATTTTGTTTCTTTAAACCAGTCGACGTACTCGTTTTTCCCCATTTCTGCCCCCTCCCCCCCCCCCTTTTTTTTTAGTAATGCTGACTGACGAAAATGCTATAATGTGATACTTGCTAGAGGTTGTTCTGGTCAGTGCTATTAAATGGAAATCCGGCAGTCCAAATATATTTTCTGATGTTCTGCTATATCCCATGAATTATGTGATATGTGTTTTACTATTTCTTCTTCAAACAAATGAATAACCTTTTCAAGCGAAGAAATAAATAATTTTGAAATGTTTTAATGACGATATTTTTTAGCTGTATTTATTTTTGAGATGAGTTTGTTATAAAATCATTTCAAATAAAAATTGTGAAAATTATGTTGTGTTTTAAAAGTTATGTTTTATTATTATAATCTTATTTCTAATATTGCAGTAAACTATATGAGACATGCCACGATTAAATCAGGCGCTCGTCAAATTGAGCCAATGTGTTTTTTTCAACAGTGAATAAATTTTAACACTTTTTTTTCACCAAATTCTTCTAGATAAATAAAAAAAAAAAAAATGCATTTTAGGATTCAGTTTACTGAAATAGATCAAGTAAAAGACCAAAAATTGTAATTTTGTGGCATGGTCTAACAAGGATTAAAAAAGATTTACAAAATGGCCATTTTCTCAATTTTTTTAGCTGCAACAACAGGCCATCCCCACCATCTTTAATTGCCAATATCTCTACTTCTACTTGAGGTACAACAATCAATTTTTTATACACAGAAAGGGAAATGAATCATCTTTACAGTGGTACCAATAACTCCATGAGCTCAAAATCTGACGAGAGCCTGACTTCACCGTGTTGCCTCTCATATATATATAGAAATATATATCTCTATATATCTATATCTGTCTGTCTGTTTGCTTGTCAGTATGTCTGTATGTCTACCTGCCTGCCTGTCAGTCTATCTGTTTGTTTGTCTATCTATCTGCCTGCCTGTCTGTGAACATGTGCGTTAGTGCATGTTGTGCATGTATGTAGACATGTATTCATATATTCATGGATGGGTGTATAGATGGTATATGAATGGATGGATGGATGGGTGAATGGTTGGGTGGATGGGAGCATGTATGCATGTGTGTGTGTGAGTGCTGTGTTTTTTGTCATTCTTTCAGCCTTTGATTTCATTTGCATCCAGTTGTGAGTGTGTGTGTGTGTGTGTGTTATATTGTGTGTGGGTGTGTACTATGTGTGTGTGAGAGAGAGAGAGAAAGATAAAGAGAGATAAAGAGGTCGAGTTTGCATTTCCTATCACAATTCATCATAGGGACCATTCATCCTGTTTCATTTTCCTTTTTCATTCAAGTGCACATGACATATTGCCTCGAGATAATTAGAACTCTTTAAAAAAAAAAGGCCATGGTAGTGGTGTCACAACATGCCACAATCACATGATGTTTGTTATCAACACTGGACAATATTATCTTGGCCACAGTGTGTTAAGGCCTGTCTTTTTTTTTTTTTTGTCTTTTATTTGGTGTTTGATAGGCGCATTTTGACATAAGTCATGACCCCTGTTGCAGATTACAAAACATTTGTTTCCTGGGGAAATATGCTTTCTAAAAATGTGTAGCTTTTTGTACAGCAGATAAATGTAACACAAAACTAGCACATGACCATATTAGGAGATTTATCTTCTTTCTTTGCTGGTGTCAGAGCGGAACAAACGGGGTTTGGGGTTGGGAAAAGAGGGAGGGGGTGAGGGGGGTGATATAGGCCCACCATTTCAAAGTATGATAGGCCTGCCTCCCCTGGCCCGAAAAGCAAAGGAGACTTTTCTGGAAAGAGTAGTGATTCTTTTTTTAAACATCAATGATAATAGCTTCGGTAACTTGAGTGGGATTCTCATTATCAAAATATGGTGTCTTAAAATAAAAGGGACTCGTAAAATGCTTTACACAGTAAAGATAACATTCTGATAAGATGAACGCATGTGCGCCAGGGTACAAAACTACCCAATGATACGTTTAAGTCAGCCTACAATCACATAAGATCGTATATTAACATTTCTGACACATCGCTAGGTGTGGTTCTGTAATTATACATCGCAACTGGTCGGAGAGTAACCTTATACCCTGTGCCAATAACTCAGTAAAACAAAACATGGGAACTTTGAGTTATGGGTGTCAGTGTAAACATCATAATCCAGGCTGCATTTTGAGGCATTATGAGACAACTTTTATTTAATTTCCTTGTGAAAAACTGACGAAAAGAAGTCACCAGAACAATATTTTAAAAAATATTAATTATGTAATTCATCTATATCATGACAACATTGAATTAGATACATGGCGCTGAAATACATGTTTTCATAAATTAAAGAAAATTTATATTCATCTGCCCGACTGGGTGTACCATTATCAGCTAGCAAGAAACGTTTAGATACATTACAACACTTTACCAATTTGTTCCGGTTAGAGAAAAGGAAAATGTTTGGCTAGTTCATGATATTTTTTTTTCTTAACCTTGTAGCTGATTGAAACAAGTGGAAAAATAAATTCCGATACCGTCTGAATTAAAGGGGGAAAACTCAAAAGTAACTTGTACATCCCATTATTACCATATTGTCACTGCATATTTTACTGTCTGTCCTCAAGTGTACTTGTATGATTTCACAGGGAATTTTACAGCGATATGTACACCAATAATAGAAAGAGGCAAACAGTGACAGATAAAACGGCCGTGGTTAACAGATGACGACCATCCTGCATGACAGTTATCGCTATAAGTACCCACTTCTGACTATGTTGAGAGAAGGGTGAAGTGGGGCGGGGGGAGGGGGGGGGGGAGAGGAGGGGCGATATCCGTTGATGCGGTGAGAAAGAAGTAACGTTTGATTTTAATTAGTTTAATTTATTAATATATGGCCTTTCAATCATACGAGTATAATTATCTTGGCTTAACACTAATGGGAAGAAATGTGGGTAAATTTGCTATTTTAAAATATTTGTTTTGCTCAGACGGTGGAATCTCCAGTGACATCTTGAAATCATTTGAAACTGCCAAAGTTTTTTTGATATACAGCATGTGTACACAGGTCACCCAGTAATTGACCGGACTAGATCTTTCTTTATCTATGAAGACAGGGGACCGTTGAGTTGAAGAGAGAAAACATGTTTGAATTTTCTATCATAATTTGATAAACGCCTCCTTCCATCTTAGTTTAATTATTTCCTCATATGTAATTGCCCTCAATATTTGAAAAAAAAAAAACTCGTTTCATTCTCAGACAGTTGCATCTTATACAAACACTCTGCGTTAACAGTGTGAAGGCAAAAATAAATAGAGAGTTTGTTCTTACGAATCTCATCAAGGAAAATGTTTTACCCAGAGCTTTTCCCTGCTTCTGCTGTAAGATACGATGGATCATCATCCGCGCAACACTTCAGTAACTGTCCTGAATCTTTACGAGTGCAACTATGACATCATCACCATCAGCGAATGACAATCACGGTAAAGGTGCTGGAATTACCATAATGCTGACAAACCTCAAGAGAACAAATAGTCACAAAATATAGACTAATATAGGTTAATGCTCTGCCTATTATGTCAGCATTTTTATTATAGTTATCTGTATATACCATCGTATGTTAATCATTATTATACATGTTGAAATGTTTATCAATATGGTTATTTTGTTTATGACCAAAAACAAACACACAAACAAACAGACAAACAAAAACAACAAAAAGAGATGGGGAGGGGGAGGTGACCGTTGTACACATTGTTTGCTAGTATGTTCTATCCATCCACAAAAATACCATTGCATAGTCATTGTATGGGAGTGTTTATTGCTGTTACAAACACCTAGCAGGCAAGGTGAGGTAGTCTTGATTGTTCAGACAAGGGGCCACTTGAACGACTCTCATGAGAGATTAGATTTTTTAAGCACACACACACAGACACACAAATGACCGTGTCAAAAGTGCACGTTTGAGAAAACAAGAAGGGGCTTGATAAACACCGAAGAAGAACAAGTTTGAAAAACACCGTGTAAGAGAAAGTGTCAATTGATGTATTTAAATTTCAGCAGTTCGCAACAGTTTACATATACTGATTATTTTCTTTTGTTATTTTGTTGCTTTTCAGCTGCTGCGAAGAATAAGTTTGTACATATAGAACCAAAAGGCACAGGACTTTGAACAGTGTAATTTCTAGCCCAAAACACTATGACTGTATTCCGTACGACCCCTCTATAAGACACAAAGAGGACAGACAGGTAAAACGCCTGAAACACTCGTGGAGAAGGCCAACTTAAAAGACAGAGATGGAGATTGTGAAGAAATAATCATAGACAATATAAGGGCCAGAGAAGGAGAGAAGGAGGCAGAGAGACGGGGGAGTGTGGGGGAAATACGGGAGGGGGGAGAGATTGTGTTGGAGAACACGAATGAGAGTATTATTAATATACGTACATAGTTATTACATGATTATTTTTTATCAGGGTCGGTCGGTGAAGGCCAGCTAATGTAAGCAAATCTACCGGTGCTATATCAGTGAACTTTGCAACTTTCCACAGAAATTGGCAATAGCTTTATTATTAAAAACTTTTGTGAAGTAGAATAAAAAATAAAATTAAGACGAAAAAAAGAAAGATCTCCTCGATGTAAGGCTGTCATCAGCTATCTGTCGAATTAAAATGTGTCAAAAAAAAAAAAAAACGAAGAAAAAAGAAAGATCTGCTCGATAAAATGCGGTCATCAACTATTTGTCGAATTAAAATGTGGCTAATATGTCTTTCCCTCAGTCTTCTCTCAATCTCAGGCATGACCTTATTTGTTTTGTCGTGGGTTCAAGTGTTGACTTTCAAACAATAATTCTCATGTGATAGCTTAACTGATTAATTTTGTCTCATTTGAGGATTCGAGTACCGATACTACGAACGTTGTTCTCTAAAATGAAATGAACGATAATCTGGACTAAACTTCAGGAAGAGCATTCGCAGAAATACTGTTTTTCCGTTGTCGGAAGTTTGCCATCCCTGATACAATAGTTTAAACTGACTTTTTTGAATTTGTAACCAATTAGTTTTTGATTGTCACCTGTTTGAATCAAAGATGTGCAGCGTGCTTCAAAAGATGACACTGGCGGCTCATAATCTATTGGCAGCAGACGTTTATGACCTGCTAACTCTACTTCTTTTGCATTACGGTATCTTAGTTTTTAGACAGAGAGGGTGAACACAGCTGGGCCATTCTGGAAGTGATCATCAGCTGCAGAGCCTGGCAGCCAGGAGCAAAAAAGAATGGAATCCAGAACAATCTGAGACACAAATAAACAGTGAGAACGAGTGTGACAGTGAAATAAAACTAAGTTAGAATGACAACGAGAGAACAAATCTGACTCAGGGAGAAAATCACGATCGCAACTTCTTCACGATTGTTTACTATGAAATTTTTACTTGTTGTCCCAACTTTTGGCAACTTTATAAGTATGTGCGACGTTTAAAAGAATCATGTCGAAATGAACAAAAAGTAAATAAATAAAGAAATAAAATAAAATAAAATTTAAAAAAAATAGGCTCATTGCATGGTACATATTAGTAACCTCATAAACCCGGAACTCTTGATAGATAGGCCTATTTGGCATGGTCTCACCTATTTTTTGTCTATATTCAAAATATAAAATTAGGTGTAACTTTTAGGCGTTTATTGCGAGCCTTCCAGCCTCCTTTGGGGGTAGTTATCGCAGCATTACAAACACAATAGTGTTATGTTATTTTTTGACCACGGTTGTGGACAGCTGAGATAACCACCACTTCAGGAGGTTGAAAAGCTTATAAAAACCATAAGTTATCGCGGCTGCAAGCATTTAAGACAGTATTTTTGTCTTATATTTATTTTCAGTATACGAAGACCTAGCCCGGCAGAAAACAATAGAAATAATCTAATCTAATTTTAGGTTTGAAAACTACATAGCAGTCTTATTTTAAGCAAGCTTAATGGTCAGATATACAGTCTGTGGTAGTCCAGTTTTCAGAATGGCAGACCTATAACGTTTAGAGCCTATCCACGTACAGACGACCTTCGAATAATAAAATAGTGTTTGTGGTTAAATTGCTGGGAAATTGAAAAATAAGTAACCGGTAACATCAACAGTTGATACGGAAAAGAGAATGAACTCCTTCTGAAATTTATCTCATACACGTATGTGTTAGGCCTGATGGTAATGAGTGAGTCAGCGGAAACAAAGAAGGCAAGGAATTATGAAACGAAAACATGGACAATTTAAAACTAAAGGGGTGAAGAGGAAATAGAAGAAAGTCAACTTATCTGAGCAGTAGGCCTAAAT
This sequence comes from Peronia verruculata, assembly GCA_038406235.1. Classification (NCBI taxonomy): domain Eukaryota; kingdom Metazoa; phylum Mollusca; class Gastropoda; order Systellommatophora; family Onchidiidae; genus Peronia; species Peronia verruculata. The sequence goes on along the minus strand of JBCAUA010480757.1, from coordinate 5,860 downwards.
GCGTGAAAAACAAACAAACAAACAAAGCAAGAAAACAACAACAGCAACAACAAAGCAACAAGCACACGAAACAAACAACAACAACTACCTCCTTTCTTTCTCATCCTCACACGAACCTTTCATACTTTCAAGTACACTGATAGAATTAAGAGCCAGAAAATATATTTCTTTATTGTGTTGTTGTTGTTCGCCTAAAAAACAAGAAAAAGGGGGATGACGATTAACAGAAGAATAAAAAAAGAGTTTCTTGAAGAGCTAAGGCAGATACACATTCTTCAAAATGATTTAATTGTAACCGAACTCCGACCGAGAGACCCCAGCACAGACTAAAGATGAAATGAAGGCAACTAAATTAAAACTTCAAACAACAATAATTATTATTATGGCACGATAACGACCCGAAGTTCTACGCCTTCCATACGTGTATATGTTTATGAGCGTGTAGGCAAGCATTTACATCTAACACCACAGTAAATGGGATCTTGTTTGTTATTGTTGAACTATGTCTAGATCCATCTTGCTTTCTTTCTTTGTATATGTATTTACAGGACTACCATATCTATTTTCTACTTATTCATCGGCAACGCATTTTTTTTTTCAGTAAGTTCCAAGCTGTCAGTAAATCTGTAACTGTTTTCATTTTTTTTTTTTTTTTGTCGAATGTCTAAATTCAAAATGACTTCTGTGAGGTTTGATGTGATGTTTGTAAGCTGCCATCAATGGGCAAATGTTGTATTGAATGAGCAGGTTTTGCCTAGTTTTTGGCATGACATTAACTTACACCTGTCTTTAAGTAACAAAATCAGAGAATGGGCTGTGACAACATGAAGTATTGAACTTAAGCGTTGCATCGCATTATATATATTCAGGACATCTTGAATTGGTTAAGAAACTTGAAAGTTCCAGGGAGTAGATAACCTCCAGTAATAGAAATGAAATACATGATGCATTTTGATCATTAATTTTACCCCCCTGTCCCCCCACTCTTCCCCTCGAAAAAAGCAAAGAAAGGGAGGGGAGGGGGGGGGAAGGTAAGAAAGAAAACCAAGTTCTCGGCTCTCCATAGAATCACGTTTATTGAAGTGACCAAAATGTTTTATTTATCCAGCTTGTTCTACTTACACCTACCATAGACAAGTGGCCAGTTGTTTGAATGATACCATTTTTTTTCTTACGCTCACCATGCATTCAGTCTATGTTTAAATTCTATAATTTTTTTTTGTCTTGTTTTCGGTAATTGTAACATTGAGGCTCCCATTTGCTGTGTATCCATCCAGTATTCCGAAATTCCGTTGACTATCCTGAAAAACAACAACAACAACAACAACAAAAAGATACATGTAGTGCCCTTCCGAATGCTCGCCTGGTGTCTACACCAGGGGCATCACCACCGAAGACCATCAATAGCTTTGTCCTACTTCTATTGCAAAAAAGGTCAGCTCCTTCTGGTCCAAAAGTCAGTCACAGCGCTCGCTGTGGTCAGTTCTTGAACAAGGGAGAAGATTACCCATTGCTTCTGTCGCACCTTTGCTGCTGTCACAGTGATGCCTACCACATAGCAGACTTTCTGCACAAAATTGTGGCCGCTAACGGCTTGTAAACATTTCCATATGAGAGTCGTTACATTTTTAGGGGACATCATGTGACTTTTCCTTTATGGGCCGTGCAAAAATAAATTGCATTTCTTTTTAATGGAGGGGTGTCCATAAAAAAATCTGCGCCTGCTGATAATGATGGCCTGAACTTAACAATTACATGTACCATATCATCAATAAGATTATTTCTTAAAAATGATCATGTCAAAGACACGCACAGAGCAGTAAGTCCTAATTATTATTGATGATCATTATTGTGGTGTAGGAGATGGATCTAGATCTTCTAAGAAGTGCCAGAAGATATGTCATAAAGGGGTGGACTCTCGTACAAAAAGGAGCGATAAATTAGAGAGTGATCTTCTGTCACAGGTCTCAATACACTTCTAGAGGTGGCAGGAGAGTGGAGTGCAGGAGGAGAGAAGGGATGAGGAAAAGAAGAAGAAAGAGTAAGAGAATAAAAGACAGAAAGTAAAAAGAAAAAAGAAGAAAAACGAAGTATGGGAGAAGTGAAAGGAGACAAACAATACAGCAGTATATAATTACATGTTATTATAATACATGTGTATTGTGCTATGTGCATGTCTTTTCAATTTTGTTTGAGTAGGCACAATAAAACTAACTGGCCATTAGACTGGATCTGATGCTCCTTCTGTGTGTAATATTTAAAACGTCTCTTACATGTTACATGCAAACTGTTTTTATCACACTGTCTCTAATTAATGTGCCACTCCGATAGTTCAAGGATGTATTCAAGAGATCTTCATTTTTGGGTTATCACTCTTATCAAGCCTGCAACTTCTGATAAAGAAGAAACTAATAATGTCCATGCACCTTCCTGTATCTTTGCCATTTGCTTTCAACTTGTTTCTTGTCGTCCATTCTCTGATTGAAGCTGTGATCTGTGTCAAGGCCACGGGATAACAGTGATATGTCTATTTCAAAGTCCAGCTCGACTGATGCATTTTTTGTATCGTCAGCAATCGTTGCAGCGCTGATAGTTAAAACTGGGCCTTTAGTAATATCAGCAATAGGATGTCTACACACTATGGAAATACCAAAGCTTCAACAGAACTCCAGAGTACATCAAATCCTAAGGATGACTATCAAATTGGACTTTGTTTGTCTTGTAAGCAAACCCATGCCACAGGCTATGCTAACTTTATGGAGAAAGCTTCATAATTGGCAATACGGACGCTTATCTCTTCTTCGCAGCACATCTACATTTGAGCCTAGTTTATTTCCCGGGAATCCATATCGTGACTCAGAGGTTCAGAAAGTTGAACCAAACACACACACAAAAATAGACAAATTTTCATTTGTCGCAATACCTTGAAAATATTGGTAACTCATCAGGGGATGATATTGTGGGTCACCATCACCAAAGTCCAAAGTCACCAGTCTGCCCTTGTGTTAACAATCATACTTCTGCATTTCTGCGTGTTAGCTGTGTATTTCATACAGTCTGCTCCTTTCCCACAGACATACTACACGTAGCAACGTTGCCAGATCGGTTTTTTCTCTTCGGTGCCAGATTCTCGTTCTCAAAGTGCCAGAAAAGTGCCAGATTTTTAGGTCTACTTAAAGTTACCATAAAACTTTGTAGACCGCAAATACGTTATAACATGTTTGCTAGCTTCTCATAATTAGAAGCCAACAGTATAAAAGAAAAAAAATTGGGTTTACTTGCATTTTATGATTGCTTGGTTAGATCTTCTTTTTCAAGTTATCCCTTCTCAAAATTGCCTAGGTAGTAAGTATCATGCATGGACAATGATCACATCAAATAAAACTAGTGCAGGCCTAAACAACGCTTTGTTTAGTTGTAACTAATTTGAGAATACAAAAATTGATTGTCTGGCCAGTGCTCTTCTTGGCACTACGGTAATACAACTGAGAACTAATACATTGTAATTTACAAGAAAGACGAATATGCCCATTAAGGACTGGCCCACTGGCCGGTTTTTCACATTTTGTAAGCTAAATTATTTTTTCCGTGTAACAAACATTAAGAAACTAAATACTTAGAAGAAAGGTGCCAGAAAAGTGTCAGAAAGAGCTAGATTAGTATTCCAGTACCTGAAAATTGTCCCAAAGTGCCAGAAAAGTGCCAGAGTGCCAGAATAAAAATTTGGGTGTCAGGCGGTTCTCTCTAATGCCAGATTTAAGGATTCTGGCATCGAAAGTTCCAGGTCTGGTAACCCTGAATGTAGTATGATAGATTAGGCGCGCGCCAGACCCTTCTGACCCAGTTTGAACAGACCGTAAGCGTTCGCAGTGTGGGACCCGACTGCAGCATGGAAGGAGGCCCGTATAACAAAAATACTAAAATACGGGATGAGGAGGAAATGTATAACTGAAATAGATCTATTCTTTATGAGTGACGGACTTAAAACATTTAGAGCCTATTCAACATCGATACCGTCCGAATAATAAAAGTAGTGTTTTTGATTAAACTATGGGAAAATAAACTAACTAAACGGTAGCACTAACAGTTGCAGCGAAAAGCAAGCTAAAAGAAAACCCTCTGAAATTTATCACACATCAGGCCTGATGTTATCAGTGAGTCAGCTGAAGGAAAGAAGCGAAGGAAGTAAGAAGTGAAAACATGGGATGATTTCAAACAAAAGAGGTGCTGAAGCAATAGAAGAAAGTCAACTTATTGGAGTTGTAAATGTGTGGGAGGAAAACAACAACAACAACAACAACAACAACAACAACAACAACAACAACAAAAACGCATTCTAATTGCTCTCAATCCAACATGAAAAAAACGGGCCAGAATTGTTTTTTTTTGGGGGGTCATCCTTCCTGATATTTTTTACCTATCTCTCAAGCCTACTAAGTGAATAGACAGCCAGAAAAGACAGTTCTGTTTGGGTCTGTTTGTTGGTTTATTTTGTTAGTTTGTTTTCGTGACAAAAGAAAAAAAAATTCAAGAACAAAGTGACCAAGACAGGCACTAGGAAAAAACAAACAAACAAACAAAAAAAGCATAAAGAGATAAAACAGATGCACATTCTTCAGGCTGATACGTTACCACTGAACTTCGACCTAGAGACTCTGCCCACAGACTGAACATGAAATAAAAGCAAATTAAAACTTCAAATAATATTATGTGCACTATTCTGACGACCAAAAGTCCTTCGCCACTCTTTGCATTTTTATAGTGTCCATGCAAGCTTCTATGGGTGTGTCCGCAAAGTATTCACAACTAGCACACCTAACGCAAAAACCAAAATGAGATTTGGTATGTTAATATTGAACTATGCCTAGATCCACCTTGTTTTCTTCCTTTGTTTACGTTTTTACAAGAGCACTGTATTTGTTTTCTACTCACATATTAACAACTAAATTACTCTGACGTTCTTCTTTTTTTGCTTTTGTTTTCAACGTTTTTAACTGTCATAATATCTTCCTTTTTTTCATTATATTTTCTTTCCCCTTTATAATATTAATTGAATGAGTTGCCTGATGAGTACCGAGCGCAAAGCACAAGCAGACTTTCCTTTATTTTATTTTCCTTCTTATCAACTGTTATAATTTATTATATATATATTTTTTCATTTACACTATTTTTTTTAATCATCTGTTACACAACTATTATTATATTTAGAGGGCATGGGCTTTGAGTTTTTTAAGTTGTGCCATCGTCAAGAGCCCTAGGCCTAAATCTGTTGCTCATAAATTGTTTTTAATGTTTTTAGCTATACACGCTTCTTTCCTAGTGTGGCCGGCTCCCTAAGTTCAGCCGCCTTGACCTCGATCTAATTGGGCGGTGACGGAGACTGCATATGCGCACCGGGTCTAGTTATATTTTTATGTCTATAGGTCAGTTAATGTCAAGTATAGATTAGCCTCTGAGGTTTCTTGATTCCATGCACAACTTCTGAATATGTGCATTCTCTGCTGAGTCTCTGCCAGGGATGTCAACAGAGCCTAGAGCATCACTAAGTAAAGTGCAGCGAACGTGGGATATGTGCTGCACTCCTAAATTGTATGTTTATCTTACAAAGACTTTCATGGTATCATCTGTTTTATTATCATAATTTGACAAATAAAATAAATATCGTGATGACAATGGCTTTTTTTTTTCTTTTCTTCATTTTCAGAAGTCCAGGTTTAATTCAACGAAAAGAGTTGTATGTCTTATGTACGTACTGAACATCACAGATTTTAAATTCGAAATTCATTTAAGGATAGAATTGCACCCCCCCCCCCCTCATCATCATCATCATCATCATTATCATTTTATAAAAATATAATAA
>JBCAUA010480646.1:0-17229 GCA_038406235.1 Peronia verruculata | reverse complement strand
ACACACACATAGACAAACACACATACAGAGAAAGAGAGAGAGAGAGAGAGAGAGAGAGAGAGAGAAAGAGAGGGAGAGAGAGATCTTAACTATATTATTATGTCCCACGACAGTCTTGGCAGCTATCACTCGTAGAAAAGAAAAGAAAACAAAACTTTGGCAGCTTAGCTCACAGCAGAATAATGTAGTGGTATTGGGCAAATCAGTACGATTATCTTTTCAATGTTTGTGCAAATACCAGTAGTGATAAGCTGTGCATCCCAGAGTGAGTTAAAATGCCTGTAATGATCGTGCGTACACTGGGAACTAGTGCAAGTGATTGTTTGTCCTTGGTAGAGTATAGACACTCTTAACCTTTCAAATAATAGCATTGTTATGTCGATCGATGGCATAGGCAAACAGAGAGCTTCTGAGTGGTGTGTGGGCCTGCAACTTACTTAGAAAGAATATAATCAAAATACTATTTCTCCCTCTCTCTCTCTCTCTCCCCTCTCTCTCTCTCTCTCTTTGTTTCTCTAATTTCTGTCAGTCCATCTACCATCCATCCACTCATCTGCCCTGGTCCGTCCATCCTTTCATCCGTCCATCTCTCTGATTGTCCCTTCATTCATTCATTCATTCATTCATTCATTCATTCATCCTTCCATCCATCCATCCATCCATCTATCCATCCACCCATTCATCCATCCACACACCCATCTGGCATCCAGGTATTCTGTCCATCTGTCAGTCAATCTATTTATCTGCATCGAGAAAACACAAAGGGCAGAAACGACTGGTACCTTCTTTTGATTCACTCTGACCGCCTTGTACAGCGAGCACATTCGCCTGATGGTAGTTCACTCAGTCAGCAAGGTGATATGTAACTATAAATGAAACTACTGTATTTGCCTGTATTAATTTTGTTGTTGATGATGTTTTCGTCAGTTCAGTCGTTATCATCTACCAATCTTTAGTTAGCCAATATAATTGTTACGGACAGACTTTGCCGCGTACCTGCAGAGCATTGATCTTTGACATCATAATGTGTCATCGTTTCTAAGTGGTGTCCTCACTGTGTCTTCATTATCGTGCTATGAAATAATAAAATGCTCCCATATGCCGTTATGTCTGCCTTTGTATCTGTCTGTCTGCCTGCCAACCTGTCTGTCTGTCTGTCTGACTGACTGTCTGTCTATCTCTGTCTGTCTGTCCATCAATATAGTATCTTCAGGAAAATATATCTGTTCTTGTGGCTGCAGTCAGAATAGATCCTCAAGATCCTGAGTGTGAGTCCACCCGTGTTTCCAGTCTAGAAAAGTGTTTCAGGGCTATAAATCTCAGTCTCAGTAGAATCTCTTGCCAATATTAGGGTTTTCAATGATGACATTGATATTATTTGTGTTTAAAGTGCTATAATAAGAGTGCCCTTTCTCACAGTGTACGTGTTGGCCTTCTACAGATTGCTGATAGGCGAACGAAAACGTAGCGTAATGTAACCATTCTATGGACTGTTTGCAAGAGAATTCTAATGCAAATTGTGACAAGTGATTCTGACGAAAACGCGCAAATGGCATCTCTAGAGTTATGTAATAGAAAAGGTGAAATGTTGATGAAGTAAGTTCAGAAACAAGATATGACTGAAATAGTGGAAACAAATACAATGTAGAACAGATAAAAGATGCTATGAACACACGATCAACTCAAACAGCTAACACAAGCTGAGCACGGAATACTGCTCACCCCAAAGTCAAAACTGCAATGCTGACTTTGAATTACGAAACAGATTTCCAAAGAGAATGTTCAAAGCTTGAGTGCATCCTCGATTAATGTTATACAACTAAAATGTTTGTCTAAAATATCTAATTTCTACATCTATTCTCTTTCTTTTTTATTTCTTAAGTCCGTCCATCCATCGACTCATTCATCCATACATCATTCTTACCTATATATATCTATTTCATATTTCATGTTAAATGACTATATTCCATTCTACTTCATTTTAAAAACTTTATTACAATTTAGTTTTTGTTCTAGTAAGAACGTAACTATACATTATGTTGATACAGGGGTGTAAGGATTACCGTCAATGCCTCTGCTACTTCAAATTGTCACTACAGCAGTTCTGAATCTCCTCGTGGACACGAGCTAGCCGAGGGCGGGTAAAGGCGGACCAGTAACGATGGGAGCAAATATCGGATCTGTTCAATGGAATTCCATGGACAGTTATCAGTATTTGTTGTTATACGAAACGAAAGTGAGCAAAATTGCTAAAGGGACTCGTGGACTTATGCCAGGAGACCTGTATATCAAAGGTTAATATAAATTACTAAGATTCAACCCACGCATTCAATAATCAATTGGAATATTCCGAAGGAACTGGGAGTCTTCTGTGTGTAAGAACTGAATGGTGAGGATTACAGAAAGTCATATCTGCCATTGATTAGCGATACGCTCATCAGACTCCGGTAATGTTTCTTGGGTCTGCCTTGTCCTGATGCCAATGGTGATATTTTTGTCCACATGTAGGTGTCAGGTATCTTACATACATGCTGTGTCGCATCAACAATGAAATTTTCCCTTTTAATTTTGAAGACAAATAAAGCCTGTCTATCTTATCATATTTTATTTTATTCCCTATAATTAAAAGCTATGCAATAACCACCCATATTACTGTTCTAAACTGTTCAAAGCACACACAAGAAAAAAGGTCCCTCAACGTATCACTTGAAAACTGTTATAGACAAGAAGCGTCACTATCACCTGATGAGCAGCACTGGAGGATTCAGAAAACAAACCCCTAGCTTTCGTTGACTCATAAACCTTAGCAAAACTAACAACACTAACCACAACAAGCGTTAAAGATCAATCATCAAATACCACTACACTGGCGCACGTCTTCCGCATTCAACCGTTCTTTCTGCCCTCGGAGTTCGTTAACTACTCAAACAGCCAGTCTTTGCTGCCTAATGGAAAAGTAAACATAGCTTCGATTTCAAATCAATTAGCCCCTCTCGTAAACCCCGCCAGTAGTGTGGGCACATTCACAGCTTCGAATGGGATGATTTTCATTGCCTTGTTTAACGCAGAAACTTGAAATTTTCACAACCAATCGCTTCTCCTACGCTAACCCTTGGGGAGGGAGGGGGGGGGGGGTGAGGAAGCGGCTTCTCGAATGTTTATGACGATGGCCACTGTACATCCACTCTGCTTTCATACTTAGTTGACTCGTGCACAACCGACCTGACTATTATGTTATGTTATTTTTTGACCACAGTTAGTTGTGGACAGCTGAGATAACCACCACTACGTATAAGACCCATGTGCCACAGCGGATTATGCGGTTGAAAGCAAGACAAGTATGATACTGATATAACTTCCCCTGTATCTTCATTGTAAACACCCCGATATTTTGCGACACATCACTGATGACAATCTAGGTTGACCTACCATGCCTATGGCCGGGCGGAAATTCAGTCTCAATCCACTATACTGATAGTAAGCGTGTAACAAGAATAAGAAGACTGCCCGTGTAATATTACAGAGCAAACAGACACGGGTAATTTTTTTTTTTAGAAGCTGCCAATTATTGCTGAGAAATTTTTGTGGGTAGAAATTTGGAATTTGGGAATTTTGCCCGGACAGCGGCACTCAGGCCTACTCTTATATCGATTTTCAACTGCCAAGGGTTCTTTAACGTGCGTAACGTACACACGGGACCTCCCAAATATATTCGCCTTATCCGAGAAGACTAGACGTCGTGCTTCCCTATTCACAGGAAGCCAGGGGACCGTTGAGTCACTGAAAAAAAAAACTGAGGGTTTTCGATCTTCATGTCCTGTCATCCCCCGATGCAGAACCCGCGAGTCGATCCCGACCTGTTTTCTCCATGATCAGACGCCTTACTCTTTGAACCACTGCGTCCACCTAGGGCAAGAGTTAGGATTAGATACAGGCTTTATTCATGTACGGTGGAACATTTAGTTACATCGCAATAAGCACTGAGACCATTCTGACCGATCTGATAGCACTAGCCTTGTATTTTTTTATTTTTTTTTATACTCCAAATTTTACTTACTTTTCGCTTCATCAAACAGTTTCATTTGTGTAACACATGGGTTGCAGAAGGGTTAAGGACTGGACAAGAGAGAGCAGGTGGGGGAGGGGGGAGGACTGGAGAGAGACGTCCAGGTCACTTGTGTGATAAATTATACCCTGTGAAATATTGATATTATTCCAAACAAAAGCCGACAAAATACATGGCAAATTACAGGGTATCCAGCGAGTGATAGCAAAACGGAGGCGCTAAGTTTTCCACCGACCAGGTCCATACAAGATCTTGAGTGTAAAATTCTTTGTCTATCACTGTGTCATTCCCGTATTTCTGTTAATCTCATATCTTTTATGTATCACAATGCTTTTCATATCTTTTCTTCTTTATTGTACTTGTCTTTCTATCTATCCAAAGAAAGGGAGTAACATGTCTCTTAATAGTGGCTACACTAAATAAATAACTATATAAACAAGTGAATGAAATTATAACAGAAATAAATAATACGATACGAATACGAATGCTTTAATGATCCTTAAGTAAATACATCTTGACCAGCGTAGAATAAACATATAATTATGTGGCGTCGGTGGTCTAGCGATTGAGCCGACGGACTCGGGATCAAAAGTCTCTGGTTCGAATCCTGAAAGGTTCCGACATTTTGTCCTTGGGAAAGACAATTTACACACATTTCCTGACTCCACCCAGGTTTGAATGGGTACCTGACTATAAACAGAGAATGATATTGTTAGATTGAAAAGGATTTGAGCACCTAACAGACAGCCGCCTTGTATACTTCCCAAGAAGCTAAGAACGTTTGTGAGTGTCTTGTTTGGGTCTGTCGGGGTAATCATAGATTGTAAAGCGCTTAGAGTCTGTGCAGAACGGAGATATTATGTGCTATATCTATACTCTCTATTATCTAAGGCTTTGTAAATTTCCATTTGTGCATAGGTTCAGATCATACAACTAAACATGTAGCTAGACGTTCGGTCATTATTGTTTCTGTCGGAAGAAACTAAGCTTGGCTGCTCAACCAATGATTTGATGTCTGGTTTTGGGGTATTGTTTCACTGTGCGTCATTAGATGTGGGCTTCATTGTCACAGACATTCCATTGCGGCTTTGGTGAACCCTGCAAGTCTTATGGTGAACTGTTGGCATGCTGATGTTTCGTTAAATAGTATAATATAAGTTCATGCTCAATATGCTTCCATGTGCGTAACTGAAAATCCCGTGTTGCTGTCCAGAATATTATTTTTAAAGTAACTTCAAATGCAAAACTCGATTATGATGAGCTACTTTTTTAACCAGATCAGCTACTCAATACTTGTAGAGTTAATGAGCTTTTATTTTACACAACGACTGACAGATTTCTGATTTCACAACTACTGTCTGTCTTTTCTGTCATAGGCCTACAGCTTTTGCCTTCGCCATACCTGTGCTAGTCACTCGATAACCCAGAAAGCGGAAAGAAGATAAAATTTGCCATTATCTAGAAATTGATCAACACCAGCAATCTTAGACATCAGCCATTTTGTGGACGGTATTTCACCCCGGCCTAGCTTGATTCTTTCCAGACACTCACGGCTCTGCAACAGGTGAGCAGACATCTTTAATCTAACTACCAACTGGATGGTGTCTTCTACCGCCTGAGAATAAGCACAGGGACAGGTATATCTGTTATTTAGTATGGTCTAGAGCTAAGACATTAGATTGTTAAAACATAATTAACAAATGTGTCATATGTATGATCAAGAGCTAAGATGTTAGATTGCTAAAACATAATTAACATATGTGTCATATGTATGATCAAGAGCTAAGACATTAGATTGTTAAAACATAATTAACAAATGTGTCATATGTATGATCAAGAGCTAAGACGTTAGATTGCATGTGTCATATGTATGATCAAAAGCTAAGACGTTAGATTGTTCAAACATAAATAACAAATGTGTCATATGTATGATCAAGAGCTAAGACGTTAGATTGTTCAAACATAATTAACAAATGTGTCATATGTATGATCAAGAGCTAAGACATTAGATTGTTCAAACATAATTAACAAATGTGTCATATGTATGATCAAGAGCTAAGACATTAGATTGTTAAAACACAATTAACAAATGTGTCATATGTGTGATCAAAAGCTAAGACATTAGATTGTTAAAACATAATTAACAAATATGTCATATGTATGATCAAAAGCTAAGACATTAGATTGTTAAAACATAATTAACAAATGTGTCATATGTATGATCAAGAGCTAAGACGTTAGATTGTTAAAACATAATTAACAAATGTGTCATATGTATAATCAAGAGCTAAGACATTAGATTGTTAAAACATAATTAACAAATGTGTCATATGCTGGACGCCATACTTTTTACTCGTCTGTATTAATAATCTGTATTGGGGGAAGCCTGGCAGGATGGAAAAGTGTTGGTTCATCATCGCAGTGAAGCAACAACGTAATGTGGGTAGCACGTAAACGGGAGACCAGTTGGACAGATGGGACTCGTATGCCGTGACTGGCAACTCATGTAGGAGAAAAACAAACAAGCAAACAAACAAACAAAAAACATCAAACTCAGACCTGCCTGAACAGGGATGACCTCCGCCAGGTCTGACTGCCCAAGACAGCATCATGTGGCCTGACCTGTCCATGGCGAATCGATGACTCTAGAAACACTCAAGACCTGATGAAGTTGATGACTACCTTTTTTTTTTTTAAAAAATTTTTTTAACTAAGAAAGAGATGGAATTTATGCATGTGGTATGGTATAAGTATTAAAATTATTATCATCATTATTATTATTTTATACAAATATCTTGACATCTAAGACAGCTGTGCACATAAAACTGGCAAATAATAATAATAAAATTAAGAACTTGATGTGAGCAAATTGATATCTCTGATATTTGTTTTGTTTGTTTGTTTGTTTTTCAATTCATATTCATGACTTTTTGTTTATGTGTGTGTGTGTGTGTGTGTGTGTGTGTGAGTGTGTGTGTGTGTGTGTGTGTGAGAGAGAGAGAGAGAGAGAGAGAGAGTGCTTTAAACGGAAGACAGACAGTATGAGAAAGCGAATAACGTAAGTTACTGCATTTTGTTCAGACCTCTATTACTGCACTTCCGACCCTCGTAAATTTGTCACCTCATCCTTCATACCTTAAGAAACATGGTAAGTCAATACAAAGAAAGAGAAGCTAGTGGCGCCCAGTTTCCTGATTGCTTAAGGTAGCATCCGCCGAAAAGTGAATGAAAAGAAGAACGTTAATCTATAATACAATTTCCTGTTGAAACAGGCGACGTCAGGTCTGCGAAACGTACGATTTCATCAACTGATGGAACGAAAATATAATATTATTATTACAAGAATTCATGTGTATATGGACGCTAATTTGTATTGTTTGGTTATAATTGTATTTCTATAGAACTGATGCCAGTTACATGTGAATATAACTATAACAGGATTTTACTTTGCATGTTTTCCATTACCCCCTGAACCATGTCATCATAAATAATTCAATAATTTCATGGAATAGCTTGTAATTTAATGTTTAGTGAATCATTCATAATTATGAATTTCTTGGAATTGTACGAGATTAGAGAGGAGACTTCCAAAGGGGGAGGAGAAATATAAAATTGAGGTATTCATTGGAGTTGAATCGTACCTAATTGCATAAAGATCTTACACCATGCACAGGAGTAAACACAATTATCATATTGTTTGACCATTCTGTTTCACATGATTCTCACCTCACCTCCCCTCACATCACCTGTGTGCGCATTTATTTATCTCGATTCTTATTGAAAGCATTACATGCTGCTTTCTCTCTCTCTCTCTCTCTCATTCTCTCTTTATTCTCTTATTTCTCTACGATTTCTCTCCCATTTCTCCCACCCTCTCTCTTTCTCTCTCTCTCACACACACACTTTTTCTCGCTTCTCCATAATTTAGATTTAGGCCTAGTTACAAACAAGGTTATGAATCGTTTTTTTCTTTCTGTTATGTTACATGCATATGTTAACACTTTTCCTTCTTGAATCCCACTTTTTTTCACTGCCTCCCTATTTCTCCCACCCCTGCCCAGATACTAAGGATCTTGTCTTGATGTCTCTGCACACCTTTGCCTGTGGGTGTGTGTACCTTTGAGTGTGATTTCTTGTACTTGGCAAGGGAAGGTAAATCAACTGACTTAAAAAATGGTTCATTCTCCTTACAGGGATGTACTCTGTTGGCAGTTCCACCGCGGTCTGTAGCACAAATCCGTCATCTGTCTTACGATCTACATCATCCCGACCCAGCAGAGACCTGCAAGATATTGGGATTTCGTAACATTATCAATGCATGCATTGGAGATCTGCGAAATAACGCTTGGAATTGGAAGCATGCAGAATGTCTGGGTGACAAGCAAATAAGATGTTGACTCTCGATATTTTCTCAGTTAAAAAAAATAAAAATCACAACGAAAGTTTTGCCAGCCCGTCTCCGCAAAGAGAAACCTGCCTGTACAGGTGGATTACAAATAATAATCAGGGAATTTCAATTCCATTTGTATAATTATAATTATTTAATTTTCCTGAAGTTTGAAATTCGACTCTAAATGGGGAACTATTCTTGGGGCATAAATTGATAGTCTGAAGTGTAGCTTCTTTATCTATTTGAATAAAATTATTCCCCTTTATAATATAGTCTAACTGTAGTAAAATACATGCCAATAGATTGTCATTATTCAAAGAAGAATTAAAAATAAGTATATTTGCATGTTTGCAGAATGCATGACCCAGTGATTCCAGATTACACATTTTATGCTTGAAAACTGTTGCGTTTAGCCGTGAAATTTCATAACGGAACAAATAGCAGCCAAAATTACCTTGCAGCTTTGTGTAAAACCTCTCCTTTGTACATCATACCACCGTAAGTCATGTGGTTATACCCATTGATAGCAACTACGGCTCTGACCTGAAACAAGCCTTGTTGGTGAGAGATTTTGGTGAACATTGTGTTGTAGATATATCACAATAATTTTTTTTCAATTCACTTTGAAATATTAGGACCAGTTTTTTTTTTTTTTTCAGCTCATATTTTTCAGATTGGCAACAAAACTTTTTACATGTAGTAAGAAAATGTTACACTGAATGACTGTTTCGAGTGTCTGTCTCTGTTGCCACGGTCAATGGTAGGAGCCTAACGTTCTGTGGTCAGAGTACACCACTTTTCTCTGTATTTCTATATGTAGATTTGGTGATTTAGCATCCACGATTTTGTATGACTCAGCCTTTATTAATATACAGAAATATATTTTTGATAGTGTATGTAATTACCTATGTAAAGTTGGACTTTCCATATCCTCCATATCCTTCATTCCATGCAGCATTCAAACTACATGTATGTTATGTTAAAGTGCCTTGTGATTAAACAAAATGTGCAGCACTACTGGTATGAAACAGATAAGGTATTTCGCTCTCATTCTCAGACAATTTGCTTTATTTAGGTCAGTTTTGGCTTCTTTTTTACCTGTATCTTTGTGTTTTTGTAAATTCTGCATGATATTTGTTTTTAATTCAGTGGAAGCTGCTGTGAATTTTTATAGAACTTTTCTGATAATTTTTAGATCTTACCTGATGTTTTATTGGGCTTTTGTGTGTGTTCTTGTAAATCAGAATTGGTGTGATATTTATTGGGAATTTTTCCATGAATTAATTTCTGGGTATGGCCGTAGCTAAAATACTCTGCCTATTTTCTCTTACCTCAGGCATACACCAACTTAGGCTTTTATGAATTTTTGATTGTAGTTTATGCTGTGATCCTTGAAAGTGACATCAATTTGTTCTCCGAGTACCAGACTCCCTGGCTTTTCTCTGCAACTTATTACTGTAACATTTTTCAGTTATTATTTTAAAATGTTTTTCTCCTCTCTCTCTCTCTCTCTCTTTATAGGAATGCAATCTTCTGTACTTTTTTTTTTTTTATTTTT
This sequence comes from Peronia verruculata, assembly GCA_038406235.1. Classification (NCBI taxonomy): domain Eukaryota; kingdom Metazoa; phylum Mollusca; class Gastropoda; order Systellommatophora; family Onchidiidae; genus Peronia; species Peronia verruculata. The sequence goes on along the minus strand of JBCAUA010480646.1, from coordinate 7,215 downwards.
GTAAATTTTCAAATGATCAGAATTCTAACTTCTGGATGTCTGTATCAGTATGGACTTTCCTCTCTCTGAGTGGCTCTCCTCTGCACACTCATTAATCAGTCTGACATAAGTTTTAAGATTTGCTCTTGCCAGTATTACATGCATTTATTATTTCACCAGTTTTTATTATTTGAGGTTTTCGGCACTGTAACATGCTCTCCTTTTCTTTCATTTTTGCTCAACTTTACTTATAATAATCTTGTCTTTTATGAGTTTTGTCTCTCTGATGGTCTTTTTCTTTATGTAAAATACTGGAATTATCTTCTAATAAACTGGACACCCACACTGAATGAGTCCAGTGTTAATTATATATAATTGGTCTGTTTGTTTTTAGCTTTGTTTCACAGTATATTTGTTGAAATAGTCTGCTTGAGAAATGAGAGATGGCAAACAAGAAAGAAAACAAAAGAAAAACAGGCAATGAGAGGAAAGAATGAACTTGAAAAGAAAATATTTAGGTTGTAACGTAAGTATTGATCCACTTTGGTAAACAATTCAACCATGCCAATAGTTCATGTCACGTTTTGTCAGCACTCATCTTCCAAGGAAGCAAGCTGTGCCCTGGACATGACCGTAAAATAGACTGACGTGATAGCGAGATGAGATAGTAACTCTTTCAATGCCACAGACCGCTATAGCGGTCGATCGGGGTAGCTCAGTGGATTAGAACAAGTGAATTAGAACTATGCGAATACAAGCCGGTACGAAGTTTTTCTTTTTTACTGCTGGGATTTCTAAGTCAGTAAGTGACCCCTTACAAAAATGACTGCTAAAGCTGAGATTGGATCTAAATACATGTAGATTTTATAAGGCGAAAATTAACATTATTGGCCACTGACGAAATGGCTGAAATTGATGCAACAAGCAGCGATTGACAAGTGGTGATAGCTGGGAGTCATTTGCTAGAGACAGTAGCAGCTCCAATGGTGGAAAAAGCTTTGATAATGATTTGACAGTGTCAGATTCACATCCTGCCTGTATTTACATTTTTATATGTTTATATATTTTTATATATTTTTATTTGTTGCCCTGAAGGACCGATTTGGTCTGAAAATTTGGCTTACCTTCATTTCAACATCAAGAAGAAGTTATTTAGAAGTGTTATTTTGCTTTTTTCAAATTTAAAAATTCTTTCGTTAGTTGCCGGTTGGACAGTCTTTTTCTGTTTTATAAAATGTGACAGTGTCAGTGATCGTAGTGATGCTGGAGAGTTGTTTACACCACCAGAACTAACCCAGTGGAAGAAAGAAGTGCCTACTAGATATAGAGAACGAAACCTTCCAAGTTTTGTTGATGCTAGGTCTAAAACAAAAAAACAAAAAAACTTTTGCCTATTGACATTCATTTGATTTTCTAAATTTGTTACTGAGGACTTTTTTGAGCATACTATATAGTCAATACACATGAACACGCAATCAGACATAAGGAAAAGGAGACCAATTGTGAATTTGACAATTTTTCTTCATTTTACAAGTGAAATTCATTGATTAGATCTTTTACAAATGGGTCCCAAAATCAAATAGTTGCTGTATCCTGATTTGTATGCATTGTATAGTTAATTGTATCATTTGTGAACAAGAAAAACTTGACATGTAAGTAAACAATTATTCAGTGATACTTATTGGTAAAATTTTGCAAATTTTTGCAAAATTTTAATAATTGGCACACCAAAAATAAAGTAAAATCTTGAAAATGAGATTTCCTGTAAAAGAACATTTCATTTTCATGCAGGAAAATGTTTGGTTTTGTACACTTTTGTGAACAAATAGCATTTATAATTTTTTAACTACTATGAATCTATAGTACTGTCTTCAGGGGAGAGTGCACTTAATTTGCCCATTATGAACACGACTGACCGCGAAGGGGCTAATGAATGTATGTTTATAGGGCTCTCCATTAACCGAGGAGCGTTTAACTTTATCAAGCTTTAGGTTTGCTTTCACAGAATGGCACAATCTGCCTGGTCTGTCTACCTGCTCCTGCCTGGTCTGTCTACCTGCTCATCTTTATTAGTGACAGATAATACATTGGTATTGTTTTGTTGTCAGTTGTATGGAGAGGAATTTCATTGCAAAGAGAAGGCCTTGTGTGTGAGTCTGACCTGATCTAGCTGATGGCGCAGTTGGAATAGGAGTGTTAAGATTCCTGCTATGAAAACAGTCTTAGTGGCTGTAATAATTATTTACTTTTTTTGTGCTCGTTAGCTTTATTTAAAGAGTGCATGATTTCTGAAAACACACATATGCCACACACACACACATATGCCACCCACACACACACCCACACACACCCACACACCTGATAAGCAGGCAGAAGGACATCCTGAAACTTGTCTAACAAGCTCAATGTATGTAGTTTTGAAGACATTGTTAATGATACATGTATAATGATAAGACAAGAGCACTTTACAAATTCACTTTTTAGTCAGAATGTGTGAATGACCCTTGAACTTCTTGGAGCTGTATTTTTTTTTTTTTTTTAATAATGAAATATTGCTAAAATAAGCTTAAATGTCCATTGGAACATATGTCGAGCACTGACAAGCAATAACTCAGAAACTCAGACAATCCTAAGGCAAAAACTTCATTTTTCATTAACTGGTTTTGATCTTTTTCTTTTGTTTTGTTCCTGTTGAGAGTGAATGTGCCTGATGTTTTAACTGAAAATCAATTTAAAATATTTACTTATAGTTTTATGAAAATTATCCAATCTTAAAAAAAAAAAAGAGGAAAAAGACGTTTTAAATCTTCAGCATCTTAGTGGTTTAAATCGAATTTCAAGAGGCCGTAAATGTAAAATGAAAGACTTACAAAAATATTCAATATAACGGAAGCATTTGACTTTTTAATGATTCAGGCTTAAATTGTCATTTCTGACATATGGAAACACTGGTAAGCTAGCAGCAGTGTCCTCTTACACTTTCTGGGCTGAGCAATGGTATCAGTGGTAGAAGATATGGAGTCAGCTGAAATTTTAGTCTTTATTGTGCGTTCATAGAAAATAAGAGTGATAATGAAATGTGTCATGTTCATGCAAGAAGACCATCTTGAGGCCTGTTTTCCAAGTCATGGGGTCTTGAATTTAAGATGTCGGTATGGACTCGGAGGAGGGGGTAACTACATACTACATGTAACATAAAAGGAAAGTTAAAAAATTCTGAGGCTGTGTTATGTAGATGTAGTTTTAAATAATGAACGCTATGTAAGTGTAGCTTGAAATAATGAACACCGAGCGAATTTCACTCGGGTATGAAAAGCAACGCATTTTATTTCATGGCAATAACGTGCCAACATTCAAAAAACAATGCAAAAATACAACAAAAAAGGAACATTTTATGTAAAAATTACATGAAAGAAACGGTGCAAAAATTACATAGATGAAGCAAATTGCATAAAGAAAGCATTCTGTATGCTGATAATGTGCAGCAGAAGTCGATAAGTTCATTTCTCTTTCAGTCATTTTCAACGTCATAAAAGGACGTTTTCCTTTTTTTTTTTTTCTCTCCCCTTTAAACTATTTTCGCCTTTATCCGTCTCTAGCCACTAGCATGCCTACAAGGGGACGTTTATACTTTTTCTTCCCGCCTTTAGTCACTAACATCCTTATTAGGGGACATTTATATCCCCCCCCCCTCCCCCGTCTTTGGCCAGCAATATCCTCTTTATGGGACGTTTATCTTTTTTTTTTTGTCTCTTCTTGCCATCTCCAGCCGCTAACCTCTTTTTTGCTGCCTTTAGCCACTGACATCCTCATTAGGGGACGCCTGTTTTTCGTTTTCTTTTTTAGCTGCCAACATCCTCTCTATGGGACGTTTTTTTTTTTCTTACCACTTTCAGCCACTAACCTCCTGACTAGGGGACGTTTATCTTTTTTGTTTGCCTTTAGCCACTAACATCCTCATTAGGGGACGCCTGTTTGTTTGTTTTTTTTTTTTGCCTTTAGCCACTAACATCCCGAGTGAGGGACGCCTACCTTTTTTTTTTTTTTTTGCTACCTTTAGCCACTAACCTCCCAAGTAAGGGACGTTTATCCTTTTTGCCGCCTTTAGCCACTTGCATACCCGGTAGCACATCTTCTTTCTTGCAAAGGAAAGCCCTTCAGCCACCCAGAGGGAACTATCTCGGCTGATTATCACTATCAGGCCGGGTCATTTCTTTCCCTACGTTTTGTTTGTAGTAGGTCCGCCTTTCCCAAGGTAAGAGCTCTGGGCATGGGATTTATATAAAGGATAATAATAATGATAATGAAAAATACTACTGAGAAGAAAAATGATTTTACAAAATAAATGATAGTAATGAATTTTTTTTTTTAATGCCTTTGCTCCACCAGGGTTTGGCGGGAGGAGAATGCCGTTCCTCCACACCGCCGTTTACCACATGGGCAAGTGCTCATACATTTACTCCCGGCGAATGGAGGGCTTTACATGATTCATGCCCTTGGTCAGAATTGACATTCTGCAAGTACAGGCTCAGGAAAAAGAGGTCAAGATGTTTGTCTCTCTCAGCTTCCATAGGGCCACTGTCGGGTCTTATGGTTAGTCAAGCCCAATTTTACTGACCATTATCTAGACAAAGGAACAAATCTGGTCTGGGGCCTTGGCCAGTGTGAACCGAGTGGACAAGAGACGAGAGAGGAGGATGTCTTTCCTCCACTCACCGTCACCAGCACTGCACGGCCCTGCCTCATACCACACAGACTCAGAAGGATACATATAAATATAATAAAAATCCTGGCCTGTCACAAATCTCGCCGGGTCACTTATTTTCTTCCACTAATTATATAAGAATAAATAAATATACAAATAAAGAAGTTTAAAAAACAAAAATAAATGGATTTGGGCCTGCCCCGCCACCTACAGGGCTGGTGTGTGAGGCCAGGGAGGCAGGTATGGGTACCCCCGCCCCTAGACCATAATTATTCCCAGTCCCTCTCAGGGGTCAGGCCTCGGCTCCACCTAGTTCCAGCGGACCAGTTTTGTTTAACATGCTTGCCAAATTTATTTCATTTTATTTTTTAATTTTATTTTCAATAAGAATGTAAGATTAACATAACATCCTCATTAGGGAATTATCCTTTTCGCTCCATTTAGCCACTGACTTCCTGTTACGGGACATATTTCCACTTTTTTAAAATCTTGAGCAACTAACATCTTCACTAGGGGGGTGCTTATCCTCTTTCTTTGCCGGCTAAATGGACTAGGGACGTTTGTTCTATTTTTGCCACTTTATGAACTATAACATCAATTATTAATTTGTTGCCACCTTTAGCCACTAACATACATAATTAGAGGACGTTTATCTTGACAACCTTTAGCTACTATCATTGCCATTAAGGGATATTTTTCCTCATTTATTATTATTATATATATATTTTTTTTTTTTGGTCGCCGACTTAAGCCACTAACGCCACCGCTCCCCACAAATTGAAAGTTTATCCTCATTCTAGCCGCTTTTAGCCACTAACACCAGCTATAGGGACCCTTATTCCTATTTTTTATTTTGCAGCCTCTAGCCACTAAAACCCATAGTAAGGGACGTTCATCTTTTTCTCTATCTTTTTTTTTTTTGGACGCCTTTAGCCAATCACACGCCCAGTAGGGGATGTTTACCCTTTTTTTTTTTTTTATGAATATAGCCACTAACACCTCCAGCAGGGGACGTTTTAATTCTGATGTTTTTGACATGTTTAGCAACTAACACCCAAGCAGGGGATATTTATCCCCATGTTTCCTAACATTAGCCACTAACACCGAAAGTTAGCCACATTTATCCTCATGTTTGCCACCTTTGACACTAACACCGAAAGTCTGCGACGTATATCCTTATGTTTGCCACCTTTAGCCACTAATACACAATATTAGCGACGTTTATCCTTATGTTTGCCACCATTAGCTAGTAACAGCGAAAGTCTGCGACGTTTTTCCTCATGTTTGCCAACATTAGCCACTAACACCGAAAGTTAGCGACATTTATCCTTATGTCTGCCACCATTAGCCACTAACACCGAATGTTAGCCACGTTTATCCTCATGTCTGCCACCTTCAGCCACTAACCCCCCAATATATTAGCAACCTTTATCCTCATGTTTGCCACCATTAGCCACTAACACCAAACGTTAGCGACGTTTATCCTGTTTGCCACCTTTTGCCACTAACACCGAAAGATAACGACGTTTATCCTGTTTGCCACCTTTTGCCACGTTAACCGAATGTCTGCGCATGCGACGTTTATCCTCATGTTTGCCACCATTAACCACTAATACCCAATATTAGTGACGTTTATCCTCATGGTTGCCACCATTAGCCACTAACACCGAAAGTTAGCGACGTTTATTCTGTTTGCCACCTTTTGCCACGTAAACCGAATGTCTGCAACATTTATCCTCATATTTGCCACCATTAGCCGCTAACACGAAACGTTAGCGACGTTTATCCTCATGTTTGCCACCATTAGCCACTAACACCGAACGTAAGCGACGTTTATCCTGTTTGCCACCTTTTGCCACGTAAACCGAATGTCTGCAACATTTATCCTCATGTTTGCCACCATTAGCCACTAACACGAAAAGTTAGTGATGTTTATCCTCATGTTTCCACCATTAGCCACTAACACCGAAAGTTAGCGAAGTTTATCCTGTTTGCCACCTTTTGCTACGTAAACGGAATGTCTGCAACGTTTACCCTCATGTTTGCCACCATTAGCCACTAACACTGAAAGTTAGCGACGTTTATCCTCATGTTTGCCACCTTTAGCAACTAACACCGAAAGTTAGCGACGTTTATCCTGTTTGCCACCTTTTGCCACGGAAACCGAATGCAACGTTTACCCTCATGTTTGCCACCATTAGCCACTAACACGGAAAGTTAGCGACGTTTATCCTCATATTTGCCACCATTTGCCACTAATACCCAATATTAGCGACGTTTATCCTCATGTTTGCCACCTTTTGCCACGTAAACCGAATGTCTGCAAAGTTTATGCTCATGTTTGCCACCATTAGCCACTAACATGAAAAGTTAGTGATTTTTATCCTCATGTTTCCACCATTAGCCACTAACACCGAAAGTTAGCGAAGTTTATCCTGTTTGCCACCTTTTGCCACGTAAACGGAATGTCTGCAACGTTTACCCTCATGTTTGCCACCATTAGCCACTAACACTGAAAGTTAGCGACGTTT
>JBCAUA010480535.1:8473-17232 GCA_038406235.1 Peronia verruculata | reverse complement strand
TTGGGGGGGTTTTGGGGGGGGGGGGGGGGGGGGGGAGAGAACAGCCTTATTGTCAAAACTGTTATCACCTTTGTTCTAAATGTCACGATTTTCTTACCTTAACTGATTCATTTCTTGACTATGTAGGAGCGGTTATAAAAATATTGACTCGAGACACATTTTCTGAAACGCAACAAAAGACTACCTTTTCTTCTAGATTCGTTCATAAACCAGTCGTTACGAATACTGCTGATCATAGTGTTTAAAATCTTAGGTGGATCTAGGAATCATCTCCAAGTTCTAGATTTGTCCACTTTGTAGATAAGTCATAGGCTGTTATAGAAATGATCTGCAAGTTCTAGATTCGTCCATTTTATGGGGACAAAGTCAAATCTTTTTCAAGAAACGGTATCCAAGTTCTACAATCCTCGATTTTGTGGATTCAATCCCAGGTAGTTTTAGAAATGATGCCTAAGTTCCAGATTCTTCTATTGTGATGGGATAAAATCATAGATGGTTCTAGAAATATTCTCCAACTCAGATTTATCAATTTCATGGACAAAATCATAGGCTGTTCTAGAAAAAAAATCTCAGTTTTCTAGATTCCATTACCACGTTCATCACCTCTCCTCATTAGTGGCTACATATGTCTATGTCAGAATCAAAATTAATGCATTTCTTGAAAGACAGTGTTAATAAATGTAATAATCTTAAGCGAGTTCTAACATTAATGACTTTGGAGACCTCATAAGCAGCCCCATCTGCCCAAACTTGAGAACCGTTTCGTTGCGACATCACATCGCTGACACTGCAGTAATCAGGAGATAAGCCTTGGTAGTCAACATTTGAGAGATGAGTGCACAGTAGTGACACGTGGCATTAACACTTGCAGCGGGGTGGTTACTTTTACTTAGTATCACCTCCGCCATTACTAGCATCATTTATTATAGAAACGTCTTAAAATTTATAACAGACCTTCCACAGGCAACAAACCAAATCTACAGGCAAATATAAATCTGCAGCAAAACCCACATTAGACATATGGACTCAAAAAACTGCTGAATGGATCCATTCGGAAATCTGGCACACAGCGTTGTTGCAAAAAAAAAAAAAAAGATGTGTGTTTCTGCACACATAAAGCCCCCCCAAAACGTATTATCTCTGACGTTATTCTGAAAATGCGATAATAATTAGGTGACAAACTCGCGACGGTGTTTAATATCAATTGTACGTTCGATAGAATGACGCTTCCAAAACACCAAACACGTTTTCTTTGAGTAACTTTCACTTTAATCATCCAAAATATCAACATCGAAGTGTCCACACTTGCCACACTCCGGGCATACGGGTTCAAAGGGTTAAGTCATCAGCCTGTATCCTTCCGACCTATTTTTTAAAAAAATCTCCCACGAAAAGTCGTTGGTTCTCTGCTAGTATACTAAAAAAAAAAAAAGAAAAGCAAATATCGCGCTCTCGGATTTGATATGTTAAAGAAAATTGACTGAAGAGATGCTACGGCCAAGTTTTTGAACCTCGTAGAGTCTTTTCCATAGTAACAAAGAAGGCATTTCTATCATCGTTATTGTCACGACGACTCCATCATTTAATGTCTTGAAAACAAGATAAGGAGCTAGAGATAGGATAGGATAGGATAGGATAGGATAGGATAGGATAGGATAAGATAGGATAGGATAGGATAGGATAAGATAAGATAGGATAGGATAAGATAGGATAGGATAGGATAGGATAGGATAAGATAGGATAGGATAGGATAAGATAAGATAAGATAAGATAGGATAGGATAGGATAAGATAGGATAGGATAGGATAAGATAGGATAGGATAGGATAAGATAGGATAGAATAGGATAGGATAAGATAGGATAGGATAGAAAATAAGATAGGATAGGATAGGATAGGATAGGATAAGATAGGATAGGATAGGATAAGATAGGATAGGATAGGATAGGATAAGATAGGACAGGAAAGGATAGGATAGGATAGGATAGGATATGATAGGCATCACCGAATAAGATAGTAAAAAGAACGGATAGGATAGGTTAGGACAGGACCGAACCACCAAGAACAACTTATGCCGTGTTATTACTAGCAGGGATTATATTTCGTAAAAACACAACGCGAGAAATTGACAAATCCTGTTGGTAGCCATTAGCCCATCATTGTCAGACTGAGGATTTAAAAGGTCTCAGACGCGTACATGACAGGTAACTCGACTTGGAACAACATGAGTTAAAGGCTGGGGTTCTGGCTCTAGACTGAGAACATGGCACCCCACTAATCGCCCCCTTTAATACGTCAAGGTTCTAATTCTCTTCAATCAACTTTTGAGACATTGGTGATTCGATTTGGCCCCTGGTAACAGATCTTAATAACAAGCCAGTCGACTTCGATATTATGTATGTGAGAAGATGTAACCGAGATCTAACCTGTCCTATCCTTCCTTATTGTATCCTATCATATCCTATCATATACGTTCCAGTCTTATTCTGTTCCAGCAAAATATAACCAAGATTTGTTCCAAGGTGATCGGAGACAGGGCAGAAATAATACAACTTCTTCAATTTCACGACATCAAACACAAGAACATTAGGTTTTGACTGACTGGTTATATCCTTAGGATGTCCCCAGATCTAGGCAGCCACCTATTAGAGCGCACAGCACCAGATGCTCTAGCTGGAAAACCAGAGGAGGATCAAGACACAGGTGGAATAAGTCCGTGACACCCACACTCACAGCTCATAACATGTAATCCTCCAGTCTATCCGCGTCACGGTTGGGGGATATCTACATTATCTCCTCACAAAGTTCAACAGGTCAGAGGACAGGAAGACTTATCTAAACTGAGGACTGAGTTTTTCCACGCTCTTAACTTCCGTTCGTTGTCCTTACCGTTATTTAGATATATATAACTATTCCCTTACCTAATACAAATAACATGTATTTAGAAATAAGGGAACATTATGGCTGAGGGGTTAGGCGTCTTCCTGTGGAAAGAAGAGTAAAAAAAAAAAAAAAAAGCTGATTCGAATCTTTACGGAGGAGAAAGATCTAATGCTACCTTTTTTCAGTGAGTGCTTTCTTGGTTAGGAAGCTTGACATCTAGTCTTCTCAGATGCGAGTGTTGGACCCCCCCCCCCCCCTGAACGTTTGCACATTTAAAACGAAGATAAAGAGCAGGCAATATGCCGCTGTCTGGGCAAAAATTCTCAAAATCCACATTTCTATCCCCAAACATTCTCTTGACAAAAATGACACGTACTAAAACTGAGATAATCCTGTTGCCTGAGGGACTGGCAGGCTACTTACATAATAAAACTAAATGCTTTGAAATCACTCACGGAATCAGCTTGACATTCTGACCCACTCTGCAAAAGGCTTGTAAAAGTAGAGTTCAGCGTTTAAATCCATTCAGCCAAAACTTTGAGCTAGAGTTTTGTCATTCTAAGAGGGGGTAATTAGACTGTCAGTGTTGTGATGTCGGGGTGACTCCAGTGACATGGTCTCTCTGAGCTGGGCGGGGCTATTTTCTGACTTCCTGAATGTCTGGGACACCGTGTATTGTTGTCTGGGTCTCCCAGATCTGTCAGGACTTTGGTGTGAGTAGTGGAGGTGAATGCGTTTTCGTGGTGACTGTTGGAATATGTATGGGTGTATATGAGGAGGGAGGAAGAGTGAGTGAGTGAGTAAGTGAGTGAGTGAGTGAGTGAGTGAGTGAGTGAGTGAGTGAGTGAGTGAGTGAGTGAGTGAGTGAGTGAGTGAGTGAGTCAGTCAGTCAGTCAGTCAGTCAGTCAGTCAGTGAGTCAGTGAGTCAGTGAGTGAGTGAGTGAGTAAGTGAGTGAGTAAGTGAGTGAGTGAGTGAGTCAGTGAGTCAGTCAGTGAGTCAGTGAGTGAGTCAGTGAGTCAGTGAGTGAGTCAGTCAGTGAGTGAGTCAGTGAGTCAGTGAGTGAGTGAGTGTCTGACTGACTGACTGACTGACTGATTGATTGACTGACTGACATTGAGTGACCGAGTGAGTCAGTCTGTCATTAGTCAGTCAGTCAGTCAGCAAGACAGTCAGTCAGACAGTCAGTCAGTCAATTGGTCAGTCAGTCAGTCATTCAGTTAGCGAGTGAGTGAGTTCGACAGTGATGATTTCATGGTCTTTATCTCCATCTCTGTAGTCCGTCAAGCCAACTCAATCTGACTATCAAACGGTTTTCCCATTTCTTACTATCTTTACTGTTTACCAAAAAAAACAAAATCCTCAGTGGGTAGTTTTCTGTAATGAAATACCCACAGCTGGGTCGATAATGGGATCAGTTTAACCAGCTCAACAGGAACGAGAAAGTCCAAATGAACCGAGATTCTATGATCGGTTTATCTGATAAGTCCAGAAATGGGCCAGGCTTTTCCGACAAGCGTACATATTGGACCAGTTCATTCAGGGCACGTTTGTTTACGTTTAGATTTCCCTCTCAGATGTCTGCAAAAGTCCCCGGCATCCGGAAGATTTAGAGAAATGAATTGAATTGAATTGATCTCCTCATTTTTTGTCGTCTCAAATCCTTTATCGCCATTGTTCTTCTTCCATCTCTTTCATCTTTTCTTTTCCTTTAATCGCATTTCCAGCAGTGGTCCTCGAAATCAGGAAGTTTGTGTTGTGAAAATATTTACCAATTCTCAGTCTTTGAGAAAATATTGATTAAAATTAATTGATTTTTTCTTTTTGTTACACGTAGGAAATAATAATGATAACAATAGTTAGAGAGGGCGTTCATATACAGAGGGTGGTGTACAGAAGTACAGTTCCATTATCTTTGTTCTTTCTTCTACCTTCTCCCCCCCCCCTCCCCCCGCGGGGATCCGGAGTTTATAAGTAGGTTCCTTGCCCCCACCTGTAGGCGATGTAAACCCGCCATCTGTGGAGTGTCTCCCATGGAGTGCCATCCTCGGTATTCCAGGGGAGACATCTCTTCTCTCTCTCTCTCTCCTTGCTCCTGTCTTCTGTCCCGCTTTGTCTCCTCTCTTCTTCTTGACGTGTAAACGTATCTTACTGTGTTGACACAATATAGGCGTAATCGTGCTGATGTGTCGCTAAACCCCAACACAAACAAACAAACAAACAAACTCTTCTACCTAAGAAATGCTCACAGTAATCCATCTTGATATCAGATAAAAGTTACAGGTCTGCAACTTATCAGAAAAATAAAAGTCCGTCGAAAATAATTTTGACAATATATTATCAAACTGCTTTACAATCTTTTAGCACTTGAGAGACCCAGAAGCAATAGTCATAGACGTTCTACGCTTCCTAGGAAGTTTACCAAGAAACGTGCAGGTTAGACAGTCATGTTATTACCAGTCTAATAGTGACATTCGCTGTCCAGCCTCTGCAAGTCAGGTATCCATTTTAATCTGGATGTAGTCAGAAAATGGATGTGGATTGTCTTAAAAAGGACAAAAATGTCGGGATTTGTCCGGATTCGAGTCCCGGGCCAAAGAGAGTTCAGAAGTGCAATGTCTGCCACCAACGATACCCTCAGCAAAGATGTGAAACTGTCCCTTTGATTCTGTCTTCTTCTGATGCTATTGTTGATATCTTTGTTTATATTTCTGCATGTGAGTGAGAATGTATTTTGCATGTCTGTCGTGATTCATCAACTGGGAATACAACTGCTTTCAAGACTAATAAGGTTAATCTTATTTTATCAGATCTGGTCCCATCCTATGTTCGGTCATCTTTCATGATTAGTATTTTAAATCTTTGTGAAAGGGATACGATCTGACCAGGGTTGACAGACCAAGAGTGAGTGAAAGAAGAGACGGAGAGACAAAGTTTGCATGGGTAAGGAGAGAGAAAGAGACCCTAGAGTAGTGTCTAAAAATTTGTCCTGTCGTCTGGTTTGCTGAATCTTGTTGTCTCAATATTCTTGTTCGCACTATGTGGTTGAGATGGTGAGTGCAATCAGTTAAGATAAGATAAGCTAAGATTAACTTTATTTGTCCAGAAAAGAAAATTCCATTCAGTGTAAAAGAAACACAATGAGATGTGCCTTACAGTATCGTGAGCTCTGTCCTCTGTTGCTCTATCTCCATTTTTCACATTTTGAGAAAATTGATGTTTTATGCTCAGCAATTGCTCTTGCACATAGGAGATAGGACAAAATGATTTTCAAAATATGCCTGTTTGGGCAAGTGACGGGTGAAATGATCACACTATATGGTAGATTTACTATCCCTTTTTCATATGACATTTTATGTCTTCAAATAGCCCAACAGTGGGGATGGAGCAACAAAAAAAACTGAGATCGCGATATGAAAGACACATCCGTTGCTTGAGGACAAATCTATCACTCACAGCATTAGAACAAGGCAAACTCAAGGAACATTGTCTTGATAAGCTACCGTTAGTGACATAAATGAATGTCTGTAACGCTCAGGATTAGTTCTTACATACACCAAACGCCCAGTTCTTTCGGAATATTTCCAATGAGTATAAAGTAATGGTGGGGATAGCAGTGGGAATGATGCTGGCGGCAGTGCCTATGATGGTGGTCACGGCTGTAGTGTTTTGATTTTCTAATATTGTAATGGTCGTGTGGGCCGGAGTGAGGGTAGTTATTATCTCCATTTTTTTTTTTTTTTTCAATTCTTTACCTTTTTATTTTTTATTTTTCCAGCTAATTTTAGATTTTTTAAACATAAAAAAAATTATTATTATTATTATTAATTTATTTTATTTTTTTATGATGTTGTTGTTTGTTTTTTGTTTGTTTGTTTGTTTGTTTGTTTGTTCAACCGGACTTTGTTTTTCTGTTCAAAAGTCTTTCTTCCTCTTTTATTTTATTGTGTAAATCCTTTAATGGAGCCTCTGGTTCTTTACGATCCCACGAGAATACAGAGAAGATGTTGGATTTAAGATGATAGTGACTTTTGACAACACCTTCCCCCTCTGACTCCAGACTGGCTTTGTTTGGGATTCCTATAATCCAGCTTAATGACTGTCTTTGACATTCCACTCCGGCAGGACCTGATCATAAATCATAGCTCTAAGAAAGCCGCAAAATCGCTTGGTCGTCCCTCTACCTATTGTTATATGGTAAATAATTTGAGAACCCTCGAAGCAGCCGGAGAGGAAATAACAGTGGTAGGCGCTTGTTTTTAATATCGATTGGCCATTTCTACAACAGGATTTTGCATGAAATAGCGTCGTAGAGTGGCTGATTTATTTCTGTATTATTTTCCTTCGATCGTAGGTTTCTTTCTTATCTATTGTCGCACAAGAAGCTGTTTCTCGTACTTGTTTCTCCAAATAAGCGATCTTTGCTTCACTCTTCCTTGACTGTGAGGTCATCAGGTCGTTCACCCATGACGTGGACTCTGTCATTTATAGTAGGCGGTCCCCAGCTTTGTCTCCATGCTAGAGCCCATCCATTCTTTCAAACTGCAAGCCCAGCTTTTTTTTTTATTCCTGACGCCATCTTTTCCCCCGGCGATATTTGCATGAAGTAGGAACAATACGGCAAAGCGGATGAATTAAGCTTAAATCAAATTGCTTTGTCCGTATCGATCTTTGCTGGCGGGAGGTTGGTTAAGCTGTTTTGATTTCAGCCATTCTCTGTCCGTGGTCAAGACGCCTTGACCATCCACTGCACTTGGATAGCATGTATTTGCATGACCTATAACCCCAGCTTGTTATACCTTTCCATGACATACTTCCAGTTTGCGAAAACATAATGGCAAAGCCCAGTGTTCCTTTTCTCTCTCTCTCTCTCTCTCTCTCTCTTCAAAACACCCAAGTCAGGAAAGACCGGATGGTAGAGATTGGAGCTGATGATAGATCAGATTGCAAAGGATGGAGCTATTTTAGAAACCGGAAGTAAAATTTAATAAAGTGAGCTCAGTGATCTCCAGACACAGGAGAGCTAATGAAGAGAGAGCTACTAATTGCCTTTATTGATGTGACACAATGGACGGTCTACGGTAATCGTTTGATGAGTCATCTCGCTGGATCATTTCTTGGGCATGTTCCTTATCGGCGTCAGACACCGAGGACGAGATAGAGAGGGGTGGGGTGTTATTATGTAATACCAAAAGAGAAACAGTAACAATCATAAGAATGGATTCACACAACATCAAACAAGATCGGTCATGTACCAAGATCAGCAGGACTTGACAAGCCAATTCTAGAAAACAAACAGGTAGAGAGAAAAAACAAGGGAGACTGTCCTTGACGTCACCAAATACCCAAGAGTGTCTGAGAACAGAGTGGAATGGAGGAGGTTGGTTCAAATGTTTTCTGTGGCCTCCCAAAGGTCTTCAAGACTACGTGATGTAAGTGTCTAGCCGTATTTAAGTTTGATGCATCTTCGTGTCTTTAGGACAAATTACGTCATCTGTACAATTAACTATCCAATTTTTAAATCATGAGGCTCTAGTCGGCAGGCCAATGCAGTAGATAAGACTCGTACGCGTCCACATCGTAACTGACTATACTACACCGGCTAGGATTTCAAGATAATATGGACGTAAGTCCGGCTAGAACGTCAAAGCTACACGAATTTAAGTCTGACTAACCACTGCCTTCTGAGATACAACTGTGGACTAAGGCAGTGCTATAGATTCATTGTTTTGTAGGTAAACAGTATCGCCTTGGGCCAGCCTATATTTTGTTGAAAAGAGGTGAGGCAAGTATTCGATTCATTACAAATACATAAATGTACACTGTTATATATATTATATACTATACCTACACGTTGCACAAAGTCCCTTGTCCAGGAAA
>JBCAUA010480424.1:0-17233 GCA_038406235.1 Peronia verruculata | reverse complement strand
TGTGGGTAGGGAAGCCCGACGTCTAGCCTTCTCGGATAAGGGCGAATATATTTCGGAGGTCCCGTGTGTACGTTACGAACGTTAAAGAACCCTTGGCAGTTGAAAATCGATAGAAGAGTAGGCCTGGGTGCCGCTGTCCGGGCAAAATTCCCAAATTCCAAATTTCTACCCACAAAATTTCTCAGCGAAAAATGGCAACTTCTAAAAGCCGAGATAATCCTATCTCTTAGGAATGAAAGGCTTAAGAAAAAAAAAAAAAGACAGAGAGAAAAGCGGAGAGCGGAAAGGCTGGATTTATAGGGCAGACAATGGACAGGATCATGAAAGACATACACTGTGTCGAGGGTCATAGCATTACAGAAGGTTACACAAGTTGGGTCCGGACTCGATGAATTCCACTGTGCAGGAAAGAACTCAACGCTGCTGGGGAAACAGGGAGCTTGTACTGTTCTACTGGAGTGCGGACTCATGACGTTACCTTAACAAAACACCATGTGCCTAGCGTGCCTATACTGGGTGCCATTGCCATGGGGCTAGACTTAGAATTGCTACAGCTGAGTTTCGTTTAGTTTTGAAATAATTTGCACGCGGCAACATACCAACAACGGCTTTAAGTGTTAACGTTAACTAGGTTTGTTGCCTCCATGGGCATGGCTCCATATTCGGCATGCGTGATGTCATCAGTCCGTTCTCCAGTATTAAAGTATTAGCTCCTGGGGGGAGGGGGGGATAAAATATTTACTAAAGGAGAGGAGGGATGCTTAATTGGTTAGTGATAGATAGACGGAAAGAACAAGTGAAAAAGAAAAAAGCAATATCGAGAAGGACAGAGGAAGGAAGGAAAGAAAACAAGAACAAAAGCATAAAATGGAAACAGAAAGGAGGACAAAAGAACAATTGAATGAAGGAAAGAAACATAAAGGGAAGAAAAAAAAGGGTAGGCAATGCGAGAGAGATAAAAAATTAGGAAAAAAAAGACTAAAAGAAAAAAAAACAGAAAAAGAATGACTGACACACAGAAAGAAAGAAAGAAAAGGCAATGATAAGAAAGAAAGAGAGAAAGAAAGAAAGAAAGAAAGAAAAAAGGAAAGAAAGAAAGAAAGAAAGAAAAAGAAAGTAAGAGAGAAAGAAAGAAAGAAAGAAAAAGAAAGAAAGAAAGAAAGAAAGAAAGGCGAAACGACAGGCCAAAACAAAAAACAAAAAAGGTCATGCCACCTAGGGATATTTCTTGATTAACATTTCCGTGCAAGGAAGTCAAAGCTAGGTCACCAAACTTGACTTCCTGGTTCTCAAAATAACTCAGTACATCCGAGTTTCGTAGAGGCATCACGCCTGATCTGCACCAGCCAGTGTCTCCAGATTTCTTTAAAACTTATGCGAGGATAGATAACGCTGTTTTGTCCTTGAGGCATTGAGATATTCTGAAGTTTCACAGCATGTGCTTGGACAAAAGGTGTATCACAGAAAAGTACAATAATCGACCGGCCATAGGTTAGGAGAACACATAATATTAGTAGAGAGCCCAATGCCTTCGTGGCAAGCTTACTTCTTAAAGGTAAAAACGACACCACTGTGAGGCTCAAAGTGTGTGGCAAAGCGTGGGCACATCACTAAACTGAAAGTTACTCAAAGAGAATGTGTTTGGTGTTTGGATGATCTCCGACCGTCGGCAGGAAAACGACATAATGCGTGATTCTATCGAAGGTGCAATTCGGATCAAACACCTTTGCGAATTTTTTATTCAATTATTGATGCCTTTTTTAGAATAGTGTCAAACATGATAAGCCTAGGGAGGGGGGGGGGGTGGAGCATGTAAGTAGAAACACAGATCTTTATTCAAAGATTTTTGTGCGCCAAATTTCAGATGGATGCATTCAGCAGTTATGGATCTGAGCTTGATGGGTGGCCAGTGGCCACCATGTAAAAAAAAAACAAAAAAACTGATATCATGTCATTGTTACCTACTGTGTTCCTTCGGAGTTCACCAAGAAGACCTTGGTTAGAGCATCGAGGATATCCTGTTGAACATATTAACACTTCCATTGATACGTTAGTGGAACATGACACCAGTGACGTCTTTGGTCGGGTACAATACCAGTAATATTTGAAGTAAAGGAAATTGATATATGTAGATGATTGCTGCAGTCAAAGATTTTTACTTTTTTATATACGTAATTTGGAACTTTCCACGAATTAGCCTACATCTCAAAAATTTCTTTCAGTAGGAGAACAAGAAGTGTAAAATTACGAATGTGGTCTCTCGTTCTCGAATGACATGTATGGGTAAATTCGTTTGTACACAGATCAGAGCAGGGACAAAGTAGTGACTCACCTCCTAAGTTAGAAAACGGAATACTCTACAGCTGTTGTTGTTGTTTATTGCACTCGGAATTCATTTCTACCAGTCCCATTGCTCCATTTGCAAGGCCTGTGAGGCCGTGCACAAACAGCGTAATGTTCACTTTTCTCCTTGTTCATTTTAAAGATTGGTCATACAGATAGAAATATATATATATATATTTTATTTTTTTATTTTAATAAGAGCAAAAATCAAAGTCTGGCGATAATAAGCATGTCCAGACTTGATTAAATATAATCACTGACTAACCAGTTACTTTCCAATGTCAGAACTTCACTCCTTTCCTTTCTACGTCAGTGATAAATTAATTTCTTACCATTCACGACCAAGCTGGTCACACATTTTGGCGAGGAATACCCGGTATCATGTTCATCAAATCTTCGCTGTTTCGTTCTTTTCAGTGGGCGAAAATAATTAATCCGTCAAATTGATTAGTACAGATGGGTTGTTTTCTATGCGATTCCAGTGTTTAAATGCTAAGATGAAATGTGGCAGGTGTACTGTTTGACGGAAATTATAGGTCTACGTCTTTGTGAACAGGGGAGATAAGTAGTAGTTCAGAGGAAAAGAGGTGGTTATCGCTCTTACCGTGGATGTGGGTGGGAGGTCTTCGCATTATAATAATTGGTCTCTCAAAACTGATAGTGTGGGAGTTAATGTTTTTATGGATGAGCAGGGAAGTGATACGTTACAAATGGCTCTTGCACATCCCACACAAAGAACACATTGCAAACATGGACTTGCGAACGAGCGAGTAATCCAGGCTAGTACGAGCGAGTAATCCTCTCCTTTAGTAAATATTTTACCCCCCTCCCCCAACGGGTCTTCTGACAATGGTTGAAACAAAGAAATGAAGAAACAAAGAAATGAAGATAGTGTGGGTTTGCTCACGTCACAGGAAGTTCGTGACCTGCTGTGGACAATCCTGCGAGAAACATTGGACGGTAGAAGAAGGCTGTTAAAAAATGATGGATTTGCAACATTAAAGAGTTGGCCGAGCAAAGCTTTACAGCCAGAGGAGGCAGCAGGGCACAGCGGCGTCGACGTCGTTAGGGAATACTCCAACGATTCAAGATTAACAACCAGAGGATAGAAAGAAGAGGGAAAAAAGGAAGGAAAGAGGGGAGAAGAACACATTTTTTTTTTTTTTTTACAAGCTGGGACATATATATGTATGAGGCCGGCAACTGGGGCAGGGGGGGGGGGGGAGAGAACAGAACAGGGAGTGTTGTAAACTTGATTATGTATGAACGGGGGCAAGGGCAGGGGGCTGATTTGTTTGTGGGTGTAGCAGTCCTTCGAGAAGGATCCTTGGATGTGACTGTGGGCATTTGTGCGTCTTAAGGCCAAGGTCGGCAGTGAAAGCCAAAATCCACATTTTTGAGTTGAACACAATTTTAATACTATAAACGTGTTGGAAGTGTGTTCCTCATTTACTCTAGGGTAGTTTTTCGTGAAAAATATTCATGGTTGCCATGGAAACGCATGAAAACAGCCGCCATTTTGGATTTTCCCCCCTACTTTTCAACCCAAATTTCTCATAAACCATCGGACACAAAACTACCAAATTTTGCAGAAACAATCTTTCATTCAATACAAAGATTTTGTCTGATCGTTTTTTGGATATAATGTAAAATGTATTTATTGCTATTTTTTAAAAATTCCACTATGTAAAATATGCAAATTTTCACATTTTTGAGGAGAAAAAACTTTTCTCAAATTCTGAAAAAAGCATCAGACAAAATCTTCTATTTTATATTGCTGCACACCTCCTGTAAGTTTCAAATAAACCCCACAGACAGATTTTACAAAATTTGGGTTTTATTGTCATAAAAACACATTTTAAGTAAATCGCAATTTTCTAAAAGTATAGTGAGTGGCAGTCTCTTTTCCCACGAGGGTGTCTGTCTGAGCTAATTATTCTCTTCAGAATCCACCAAGAACACACCTCGGACCCCCCTCCAGTTCTTCCAGTACTCTCTACCTTCTGGCTCTTACTTTCTTCCTGATAACCTGCCTCATAGTCTTCTTTTCTAACAATAACAACATGAAGACAAAGAAGCAAGACATTCAACACGGTATAGGTTACGAGCAGAAACGGCCTTGGATTACGGCCATTTCTTTCGAACCAGTAGCGACAGTCAGTCTTCACTCGCTGGCCAATGCATGCCCCGTGAGCACACAGGCTGTGCGTGATCAGTCCATATATGGAAATATAGTACTATGAAGGGAGAATGGAATGTGTAAGTTCCTCACGACCCTATGAAAATGAATGGGTGTTTGGGCATGGAAATTTACGTTGAACAAAGGAAAGGTTATCATTGGATAGGAGGAAAGAAGTCATATTTTGTATCAATACTAAATTTGAAGGGTTCTAGCCGATGCAAAGTTGCTTGACTGGGCTATGAAATGAGGGTATTTGATAAAACAATTCTGCATCTACCTCACTGTGCAATAATGGCAATTTTAGGTCCTCAAAATCGACTTTTGACCCAAAAATGCATTCTATACTATCACTAAGAGATCAAAGAATAAAAATATCGCTAGAACGCACAATTGACAATTTTGACCCTCAACATCGATTTTCACTGCCGAACTTGGCCTTACGAGGAAGCGACAGTCCTTTGATAGACAAAAAGAATCCCCCGGTTTCATCTTTTTGGTAAAAATTGAGGTAGAAATATGAGTAAATAAGGAAAGCGGCAGGATCATCTTTGACCATAAAATCAAGGTTATGATGTCAAGCTGATAAGTAATGTCACTCAGATGTGCAATGTAGGCAGAGGGATTTATTAAGTAGAGAAATACTGATATAGAAATGGAAGACAGCACTGATAAGATTATGAAAAGTAAAGACAGGCTGATAAAATACAGTACTTATCTTTTTTTTGTTTTATAATCCAAAAGATTTTGACACCACTTCACATCTTCAATCTAATAGTTTGAGACAATTTGGTGAAATTTATTTCATGTATGCAGCATGAAACTCAATACATGTAGATCTATCTGAAAAGCATGCAATGCTCAAATGAAGGATATTATTTATTTAGAGAAAGTCAATTGAAAGAGATAACAAGGTTACCCAGTATTATCAGTTACATCAGTTTAATTACGGCTGTGAAAATCTTAACACACTGACTGCCAGACCCAATCAGTTTCAGGTGACACTTCTCTATTTCTTCCCTATTAAACCCGATGTGTTTCAGGCTTGGCAGTCTACAGCAATATGCAGTCACCTTTGCTCTTCTGTTTGCTGTTTATTGACTTAATTCCCTTGGTAAATAAAAAAGTTATGCAGAGCTTTGTACTGGCACCTAAAGAAGGCCGAACCGTGGCAGTTTCAGTTTCAGTCTGACCAGATCTACATCTTGATGGTGAAACCATGGCTGCTCAGAAGAACATTTTTGAATCTCTTGACTCTTTTGTAAACCAAGCATCAGATATTGGTGAATCTGGTGATGAAGCAGGTTATAATAGTGATCTAGATCCAGATTTTATTGACTTTGAAGAGAGTGAGGAGTCTAGTGAAGAATCAACACCCCAGCCAGGCCCATCCTTGCGATCTAGATCTAGAAGTTCTAGACCTAGGAAAAGAAAATGATCTATTTATTCTAGACCTAGGTCTGAAACCCTGCATAACGAGACTCATGTAAATTTCATTTCTTTTTCTACAAACTCAGTAAATTTCATGACTGTGGTTTAAAAAGTAAGATCACAGTGATTTTTTTGAAACGTGTGTCAAAATGCTGGCATTCTATGGTCGGCCTGGCCTGAAACCTCCTGCAGTCAGTGTGTTAAGGACTGCCTCGAAAGCAAAAGTAAAGCAAAGAAAAGTAGAGTCAGAATACTGTTATTGTGTTTAGTCCCGGGAAAGACTGTACAGTTTTAGCCCTGAAAAGAACAGTTGATGGGTAGGTTTTAGCTCTGAAAAGTACAGTGCACACCTAATATAAGAGAAAGTTGTTATAAGAGTAACCTCTTTAAGATGGTGTTCTTTCATTGCAGAGGTGGGTTACATGTACAATAATAGCAATTACTAGTGCCATAGTTTGACGTAAGGGGAAGCAACTATGCCCCTATCGAAATATTGATAGTTATTGCTCTTGGTCAGAAAAAAATCAACACTTGTCCTCTTGCTTTTTGATATTTGGCCCTGAAAAGCACCGTCGATAGATCTTGCATGTGAGAATGCAAAAGGCAGGGATTAGATCTACTACTGATACAAGTTAAGTGATTCCTAATGATTGTATGAAACACAAGACCAGTTCCCTGCACAAGTCAGACTAGATCTAGATCTAGACAGCACGTTGGTGGATGTACGGTAGTCCAAACTAGACACAAGCCTCTTTTTTTTCCCATCCAGCGGCACCACCGACCCACATGGGATTTTGTGTAGGTCTGCTGTGCCCACTACTCCTCTTCCTCCCTGACTTCCCATCGTGACATACAGTGGGCATACGGCTTGCCTCTTCTAAATTCTAGTTTAAGCGAGGGAGGGAGGATGAGATTTCTTGTGCTCAAAAGTAAGGCCTGCGTGGCTTGGCGAGTTTGATCGACATGTCGATATAAGAGAAGTCAATACAGAGGGTTCTTTTTACTAACAATAAAGAGGAAAAAATCTGGACTTGGTAAATCATGTCGATATAAAAGAAAAATGTCTTTATAAGCAATGTTGATATAAGTGTTGCACTCTGTACTGTAGTATTAATAAAGTTTTAGTCCTCAAAAGGGCTGTTGAATAAGCTTTTGCCCGGAAAAGGGCTATTAGTAAATTTTTACTGTGAAAATGGTTAGAGAAAGCCTTCACATAAGTCTGTGAGAGTGTCTGTATAAACCAAGTCAACTGCAAATGGAAAAACGAGGATGATGTAGAATCTGCCCTATCCTGTCACAGTGCTAGTTGTGGAACCAAGACATTGATCATAGCTCATACGCAATGCCCTATTATAGTATTGCCTACACTCTTCAGAGTACATGTGTAGTGTGTAGTACATGCACATGTATACCTGCACAGTAGGCTCTGCGGGGATGCTTGGTTGTCGATTGATTGCTTGGCTGCGCTGGCCCATGTATGCTATCCACCTGAGAATGCAAGAGGCATTTAAGAGGTGCAAAGAGGGGAAGAAGCTTATTGTTTTATTTTTATTCCAATTTTCAGAAATTTGAATAATTAAAGTTCAGTTTGATTGGACTCAGCTTATTTTTTTCAGATGATTGAATCTTTTGCCAGTCCCCTTGAAGGCCTCGATAAATCTCTCGAATATTGCTCAGGGATGTCAAACTTCCAACTTAAATCGGAGTTCCCGGCAGTTCCGACTTTATGGCCGTCGCTGACTTTCCTACTTTTGGCCGATCAACTGGCGACTTTTACTGAATCCATGAGACAGTCGGGGTTTTATAATAGTTTGCAATACAAATTTCGCACGATGACAGTGAAAACCGGAAGTGCGAAAGAGTTATTCTCTTACCTCAGACGATAACCTAGTTGATAGTGGGACTGTTCGGCAACCATTTGAAGATTGAGATCGAAGTTCGTAGCGCTTAATTCCTCACACCTGACAACATGCAGTCGTGCAAGAGTTGTTGATAAAAATCATCACATCAGAGTACTGACATTACTGACAACAAATAATGTGCCAATGATTTTGGAAAAACTAGTGTAAGAGGGCAAGAGGGCAGCTGTTCATGGCCTAGATCTAGATCTAAAGATTCTAGATCTAGGAAATGAGATTCTAGATCTAGCTGTAGTCTAATTACGCTTTTTGATTATGGTGATAGCACTGCCTGTGTGATCTTTTTAGTTTTTGGAATTCCCACATGTCATATGATTTTATAGTCCCATTCCAACTTTTTTTGTGAAAACAGTTTGACATCCCTGATTGCTGTGTTTTAGATGCTATGACTTCATTGTTTACTAGTTAAGATAAGAAATATTTTTATCATCCATTGAAACTTCAACCGTTCGATTTGTTTCATTATTCACTGTCAAAATATTTTGATTATTATATGTAGTGCATAAGTTTTCCCACAAGGTTATTGTACAATTCAGATACTTCAATTAAAGTCCTCATAACAAGTCAGAGTGTGTCAAATTTGATACATTTTGAGCCAAGGCTGAGAAAGCCGAAAAAGGGAAAAAGGAAATAAAAGTCAGGCAAGAGATTATCACTTACAACTTTAGACCTAAACATCAAAAATATCTTATAGTGTAAAAATGCAGTGGCTACAAGGACATATTTATGCTTGGACCAAAAAAAAACCCAAAAAACAAATATTTTATCGACATAAACTCTCTCAGAAAGGACTTTTCATCCTACAGTTTAGTTGTTATTTAACTGGGTTTTTTTTTTTTTTTTTGCCCAGCAATTACCCCTTTCCACCTCTCATGTGCTAAGAAAAATTGTTTTCCGCACTGCATTGTTAGTGACTCAACCTTTCTGGATTTTGCCAGCAGGACAGTAGCAAATACAGGTTAGAGACATGGAACATAAATGAAAAAGTCTACATTCAGTGAGGGTAACAGAGCACTTATGGCAATGATGTTGTGAAATGCAATGTATGTGGACATGGCTGTGGAGAGGCTGAAAATTGAGACACTACAGTTATGAGGGAACATTTTTTTTTTTTTTTTCACAACCCACAATTATTTCCCTTTGCCACACACACATGGATTGTTGGGCAAACCTTGGAAAAAGGAGAAAAAATAAAAAAGAAGTGTCTAAAATTCCCAATCGGGGATATAGACCTGGGGGCTGAAATCCCCGAATTTGCTTTTGCGCATGAGCGAAAATCAAAACTGGCACTACGGTCCCTAGAGGATACATCTTAGCGTTAGGGTGGTCTTGTGGTGGTAGAGGGTCTCATACATGTTAGCGTTAGGGAGGACCGTCACCCGCTTGTCGGACCTACATGTTAGCGTTGGGGTGGACTTGCGCTGGTCGAGTCTCCCAGCAGGTTAAGCCAGCTGGATTGTTTTATCATGTGGTATACTGTAGTGTCAGTCCGGGGCGATCGGGGATTTTAGCCGCTTCCAAATAAAAATGAAACCGATTGCGTACTATGTACATAAGCAGCGTTCACTGCAGCGATAACATGAAATCTGATGTACATGGGACATGCTTCTACTATAGAGATGTGTGTCTATACCAACCCAAGTATGCAAGGTTTGTTGGGCAAGCATTGTAAAGAAGAAAAAAAATATATCAGTTTTCTTTGTCTGAGGAACAATTTAAACAGAACGTTATTACAGTAAAAATAGTACATTTTTCTCACGCCATGATTTTATCATAATTTTTCATGACGTAGGTTTCAAGCGAAAAGGGAAAAAAAAAAATTTTTTTTTTCCCTCTTTTAGCCAAGATGGTTCAACAGCCCCAGTGCCTCGCTGAGGCAGATTGTTGCATTTGTGGAGGACAATTCCTCTTCTGCTCACCTTTTTTTTTTTTTCTCCTCTTCAACAGCGCAATGATTCCAACTACAGAGAACATTTTGTATCCGGCCACTACCCCAATGCGATATACACCCATTGCTATGACGAGTGGAGGGCCCGAGTCTTTGCTGCTGGTGGCCCCTTGCCCGCTGGGCTCTATGGAAACTATGCTGGTCTCTTTTATTAATACAGATGTGTCGTTTCTGCTGCATATTGATGACATGTGATCGAATTCTCTGCCTGCTACCAGTCAACATGGAGTCAAAGAGGTGCATGATGGTTTTGAACAGATTTCTTTTATGTGAATTACGTGTCCAGTTTCTCAGCTTTTGTTTCAAACATTTATGACGTGATAGATGTCAGTGTTGTCATAGAAACCAGGGAAAACGTGTGGTTGATTAAATAGTTAAAATCAAACAGAATATATTTTAAGACTATATTTTTTTTTTTAATTCGAAAAAGATTGATTTGTTTTGTTTTCTTTTGACAAATGAAGCTCATGACATAGTGTGTTACTTCCACTAGAGATTTAGTTTTTAATTTGTTAAAAAAAATTAATATTTTTTTTTTTTTTTTATTTACAGAGAAATTCCTTGTTAAGAAATGATGTAATTTTTGGTTTAAGTTAGCTTAGCCTGCAGCTAGTTTAGATGGAAATGATCATGACATTTTTTATTCTCCAATTGTGAAGTGTTGCATGTCCAACATAGTGCTAAGAGTATTAACACACTGACTGCCAGACCCGAACAGTTTCGGGTAAGGTGCATAGACCACTGACTGCCAGACCAGAATAGTTTCAGGTGATACTTCTCTATTTTTTTCCCTATTAAACCCGACGTGTTTCGGGCTTGGCAGTCTACAGCAGTAAGCAGTCACCTTTTGTCTTCTATTTGCTGTTTATTTGAGTTATTTCCCTTGTTAAATAAAAAAGTTATGCAGAGCTTTGTACTGGCATCTAGTCTGACTAGATCTACAGATATTGATCTAGATCTAAGTCTGAAACCCTGCATAACGAGACTCGTAGGTCTAGATCTCTCCTGATATAAATGCAACTGGTGATGCAGTAGACCTAGATTTAGATTTATCGCCATCCCCACAAAGGCCAGATGCTGAGATTTTAAATCAAATGATACATGGACAAGATCACTGGACGGGGTTCCAAAAAAAATTACACAAAAAATACACAATTTTCAAAAAAATCATTTTAAAAAATCTATTCAAGCAATTTCAATTTTGTTTTCTGCATTGTAAATTTCATTTCTTTTTCTTCAAGCTCAGTAAGTTTCATGACTATGGTGTACAAAGTAAGATCACAGTGATTTTTTTGAAAGTGTGTCAAAATGCTGGCAGTCTATGGTCGGCCGGGCCTGAAACCTCCGGCAGTCAGTGTGTTAAGATAAGTATAATCCATTTTTTATGGGGTTTTTTTTTTTTTTCTTTCTTACTGTCCACTATCTCAGTTCATAGAATGAGAAACGTGGAATCAATTTGGAAGAGATTCTTCGTATCTTTTTTTCCTTTTATTCTCATTTATCTGTTTTTTTACTACTAGTGTCTGTAGGAAGAGATCAGAGGAGGCTTTTCTGTGTATTGTATGTAATGAGAGTGTCTTGACAACCAAGATAAATTTGAAACGTAATTCTTTTCCTTTCACTTACCTGTACTTTGGGGGAGGGGGTGTCCAGGTAAGAAAGCACCTCTCGTGTAATATATTGTTAAAGTATTTACATGACCATTTCATGCTTTTGTGTAAATAAAATCAGATGATATGTACTGGTTCCAGGGCTGTTGTTGAAATACTCAGTGTGTTTTCATCTCCTATGTTTTTTTGTTTTTTTTCTCTCCTTGATTCCTTTCTCTTCACATAGAGTTTCCCTAAGCCTATTTCTCTGTGGTAGCATCTTCTTCCACATGTGGGTCTAGCTTAAGTGGTCTATCAGTATGAGCCTGTATTTGAGATGCGGCACAATGAAATCAGGCAAACTGAGGCGACGGGAGAAATCATCTGTTTTTCAGCTAAGCTGTGAACGAATTTTTAACACAATTTTTTTTTCTTCACCAAACCCTTCTACATCAATCTAAAAATGCATTTCAGAGTTCAATTTATTGAAATAGATCGAGTAAAAGCCCAAAAATTGTAATTTAGTAGTATGGCTCAACAAGGATAAATAAAGATTTACAAAAGTGCCCGGCTATTTTCTCAATAAATTCAGCTGCGGCAACAGGTCACCCCCATCGTCTTCAATTGCCAATATCTCAACTTCCACTTAAGGCAGAACAATATTTTTTTCACACACAGAAAGGGAAATGAATAATCTTTACAGTGATAGCAATGACTCTATATGCTCAAAATCTGACATGCGCCTGATTTCATCGTGTTGCATCTCATTATGGTTTTTATAAGCTTTTCAACCTCCTGTAGTGGTGGTTATCTCAGCTGTCCACAACTGTGGTCAAAAAATAACTTGAGATATTGTCAACATCTCATTTGCGTCTAGACATGGTACATATTGTGTACATACATCATTAGTTCTCAGAAACCAGGCTCATTCATTTGATTTGTACAGCTTAAGACATCATGGAGAAAAAGTGCAGGGAATTAATTTTACTATCTGAATATTCTAAATCAAAACAGTTTGGGGCACATTGATATTGTAAACAATTTGTATTTGGTACTCAATGGAAAAACTGTCTCTCTATGCTTTTTTTTTTTTCTATTGAAAGTGATAATATAAATATCGTAATTCAAAGAAATTAAACAAAAACTTTCCAGGCATATATTTATTCTTCTTTTGTTGATAGTTTAATGGTCATGTATTTGGTCTGTTCTTTTGAGAAAAAAAAAATGCTCCTGAATTTTGGACTGATCTTTCACAGTTGTAGAATTTTCTTGGGAATAAATAGGTGCTGGTAACATGAGCTCTGTATATTTGTATTTTTTATTTATTGCTAGCTTTTTTTATTTAAGATGTTTTTAATGTAACTTTTGCTGTCTTGCACTCCATGTCACTCCATGTTTTTCTTAGCAGATCTGCTAATCATTGAACAAAGTCTATATGAAAAAAAAAAAAAAATGCTCACATAGAAAAAAAAAAGGAAAAGAAGTATTGGTGGGCACATTTCCATGTAAAATCACAAAATATAATATATTTTAAAGAATCTATCATGTCGTACGCTACCTTCTCAAAAGAGTGATTCAATGGCATACATTAGTTCATATGAATATGCATTTTTTTTTAAACTGAATCTTTCATCGAAACATTTTGATGTTATGTTTTGAAGGTTTGAGTGATTTTGAAGTGCGGCTATACTGTAGGTCAGATGACAACATAGATCAGTTTGGTGTATTTTGCTAGAAAGGATAGAAATGCCAGACTGATTCAGACACAACAATGACACTTTCACTGTCCATAGAGAACCATCATATTTTTGAGAAATCGTTTTATACTGAACAGATTTAATAGTTTGCAAGTTTTTGTATGTGAAAAAAAAAATACACAGTGTAGGGAATGGTAGTCAGTTTGGCTGGCAGTATGTGACATAATGTCATCGGTTTTGCTTGAAGAAGACAAGTGAATACAGGAAGATGCTAGCGGTGGAAAAGTCGATAGGCTGTAATCACGTTAATATGATATATTGTACACAGTGTAGCTTGTCCCAGGGAAATGACAGATTATAGTAATGAAGTTACAGCAACATTGTTGTGGGCGCTTTCACGATGAGTTGTTAATATTGAAAGTACCAGTTCTATTTTTTCAAGAGTAATGGAAAAAGCAATTTCTTTATCTCATTATCGGAAACGGATCATCAAATTATTCAAGTATAGTCACTATCTTAATCAGAGCTAATGGATCTTATTCAGAATAATAAATGTGTTATAATGAGCTCAAAGATCTGATAAGGAGTGACATTATTCTAAGCTTCTGTTTATGATTTACTGTTGACAACATAACTAAATTAGCCGTATCCCAAGACACCAAATTTTACAGAGAGCAGTTTAAAAGAAAAAAATCTGCACTGGGATGGTCGTGGATTTTTATTTCTCTATACTGCCCTCAAAAGTGAATTCTGACAATGTTAAGTTTTAGTTAAATTTTGTCATTGAAATAAGATGTCTGATTTTAGTGTATGGACGATTTGATGATCCTGCCAATGATGAGTCTGTAATTGTCAAACAGTTTGGGTTGTTTGCGGTATGGTCGCATGAGGGTTAAAAAAAAAAACACTTTGACATGTTTCCATGTAGAAGTTCATTTATGATGCTGAAGTTCATGTTTGTTATAGAGCTTATGATATGATTTATTTCTGTGACAGAAGAATGCTGCGACAATGACAAACACACTCGGAAAAATTCTCAGTGTGCCCAACCACTTTTCATACTTGAAAAGCATGTGGAAGTTTAATGTAATTTAATAGTCTTTCAACAGATCCTTCACTAATATGTTTTTGGGAGGGGAGAACAAATCAACCCACACAATCATGGCTGTATATAATATTGATTGCTTCCACTGGTTGATTTTCAAAAATGGTTGAGATAAAAAAACCTCTGTCCACTGGGAATTGTTCTTCACCAGCTTAGTTACACAAAAATTGTTGAGCAAAACTTAGTCAAGACGGAGAAAAAGAAGCTCGTGAGCTCAGTTCTCTGTTGCCCTATCTCCGTTTTTCACATTTTTTAGAAAATCAATAAGTTGTCTTTAGCAACTGTTTTTGTTCATAGGAGATAGGGCAAAATGATTTTCAAAATTTACCTGTTTGGGTAAGTGATCGGTGAAATGACTATAGCCTGTGGTAGATTTACTATCCCTTTTACACATGACATATATATATCCAAATGGCCCAAAATGGAGATAGGACAAGAAAGAACTGAGCTCGCGATTTGTGCTGTTAACTTGAAAATCTCCACCATGAACAATTTATAATGGAAAGAGAATGCTTTTTGTTTGTTATAAGCGTTTTGCCCATTGTACCTGTTTGGACCGAAAGTGCGACAAGTTTGAACTGTTTCATTGTTACATACCTGTGACTGCTCCAATAGGGAGAATAACAAATGTGCTTTGTTTCATTGTTACCTGTGACCATGATGTATAATTCCTTCTATCGTGGCGAGCATTGAGGGATATAAAGTTCGTGAGCTCAGTTCTTTGTTGTCCTATCTCCATTTTTCACATTTTGAGAAAATTGATGAGCTTTGCTCAGCAACTGTTTTTGTACATAGGAGACGGGACAAAATGATTTTCAAAATCTTCCTGTCTGGGCAAGTGGTCGGTAAAATGACTACAGTATATGGTAGATTTACTATGTCATTTTCACATGACATATTTATCTCCTAATCGCCCGAAATGGAGGTAGGACAACAAAGAACTGAGCTCATGAGTTGTCTTTCTTGGGCCAGATGTGTACCTTCAGTAACGGACAATTGCTTTTTTTTTTTTTCCCCTCAGGATTTCTTTCACTCTTCTGGATTATCTTTACATTGGTGGCCCCTCTTGCCTGTGGGCATGCATTTTGGATTGAAAAATTGATTAGTTTAATATGATTTCCTTGATTTTTATCAGTGATTGTTTGGGTAAGAAAAATGACAATTTTGACTGAGTTTGTTGCTATCAGTAACTTTTTAAGAAGATAAACCTGAAATTTGAACCATCAGAGATGTCTTTGGTCTTTTTGAGCTGTTTGAAGAATAGGTTTTGTAATTTACTTGTAAGCATTACACAGTTTGACAGATTTCACACGTGGTTGTCTTTATTTGAAAAAAAAAAAAAAATTCAACAGACATGTGGCATATGTAATTTTGTTCCCACCTGTGAGTGTTTGGACAGGTGTATTGGCATTCTGATTCTGTTCTGTTTCTGTGACTAGTTTGGCTTGGCGAGGGGACAGTGTGGATTGTTTCTCACCAGTTTAGTTACTTCCCTTGGTTAGGTCAAAAAACTTGGTGGATAAGCATATTTGTAAAGATGGCTAAAATGACCTTTCTTCACTCTTTCAGAATGGTAAATACTGAAAGATATGACATTTTTACACTTGAATGGAAACATTTTTGGTACGCTATGGGAATTTTTAATAATTAAATAAATGTATGTGTCCTGGCACAAAACAACTAAATGATTTATTTTCTTTCGGTACATGTACATGTAATTTGTTTTCAAGAATTGTTGATGATGTATTTGCCAAACAGGAGGCCACGCAGTGATTTTTTTTTTTTTTTCTCTCTCTTTATTTCAAGTAAGTTCAATAAGAGCAGTAATTAAGTTACTGCAAGACAATACTTTTCAACCAATTTTCAACCGCACATTTTGTAAATTTTGTAAATTTGTAATGCACTGCTCTTAATTAATCCTTGGTGTGCTTGCTACATTACATGTGACAGTTTTGCTATTCTACAGTACATCAGAGAAGGGAGGGTTCCCTTTTGAGTGCATCAGCTTTGATTGTTTATTTAGCAGCAGGACTGTGATAATGTTTTGGTGCATTTGATATGACGAGGATTTACCTGGATCAGAGCTGTTTTTCTAGATTTGTCCATATGTACGTTTTGTATCACGTTTGTACTGTGCGGCCTATCACCAACTTTTTCGAGTTTCTCTGCATGCTAAATTTTGTAATTGCAAGGATTGGGTTGTAAAAATACTTTCTAGAACCATTTTACATACATACAGTTTCAGTGCACCTTATGATTGTTAAACGAAACAAACTGTTTTATTGCGCTGTCTATAGTTTTCTTAGATAACTAGAAATGGGTCCATATTGAAGACTAGCAGAGATTCTACATACATCAGGGATATCAAATCTCCTACTTTAATAGGATGTCCTACTTTTTGGCTGTCAGTAATTTCTCTGTTGGCCCAAAATCCTTTATTATTTACCATTAACGTACTTCAGTTTTCTGTTGCTAAAGAATATACCAGGAACTTTTCCTGCTTGTTCATGTAGACAAATTGACATCCCTGATACATGTATCTACCGTGTAGGCCAGTGCAGGAATTATCATATCAGGGGGTGTCAAACAGTTATACAGAAATGAAAGAGAAGTTGATGAAATTGCTTATTGTAACAATAATTTAAGATGGATGAATTTGGTTATTGTAACAAAAAAAAAATTAATTCATAGTGCCTCACCTGGAATGCATTATCACTGGATGACATGTGTGTGGTCTCAAGCTTTTTAGATACAGAGTAATTAGAGCCAAGGGAAGGAAAAAAATGGAAGTGTTTATTTGGGCTATATGTAGCTTGTATAATGAAAATCCTCCCCAGAAACATTTCTGTTCCCAGTTTCTCGCTGCAGCAATTGATCTCTAGAATTGAAGAGTTATTTCAGCTCGATTCTGAAGCACATTGTTCTCATTCAGTTCAGTTTTCAGAGTGCTCAACAATAGTATACCGGTCTATAAATTATAAACTGTAATAGATATTCGGGGGGGGGGGGGGGGGGGGGGGGG